>CM019693.1:16295291-16434016 GCA_009760885.1 Achatina immaculata | reverse complement strand
CCTCCATGATCAATTTAAAAAAAAAAATTAAGTTAAATTAATGTATTAATTCAGTAAAAAGATTTAATTTTAAGTTAATTTACCAGAGCTCTTGGAGGCATTGGAAGGGCCCAGGCAGGTGAGGGGACGACCTTGCGCAGACCTGGCTAAGACTGCCAAGTTGGAGCGATTTCCTGCAAAAGAGTGCGTGCTCTGAAGTTTCCCTTGGGTTTGAGTACGCGGCACAAGACTTATCAGCCATGCTTACTCCCAGACGCTGCATCTGCTTTGTCTGATGGATGAAGGCTATTCTAGATCAGTGGTTCCCTGAGGGTGCAGAATGGCCCACGGGGGAGGGGAGGTGACGGGAAGATTGGAGAGAATGAAAATAGTGCAGTAGAGGAAGGTAGAAACAAATGAGCGAAGAAAAAAAATTGGAGGAGGATCGCTAGGGTATGACTTGGGAGATGCTAGGGTATGACTTGGGAGATGCTAGGGTGTGACTTGGGAGATGCTAGATTTGTAACTTTGGGAGCGCTAAGGTGTGACTTGGAAGATGCTAGATGTGTAACTTTGGGAGCGCTAGGGTGTGACTTGGGAGATGCTAGGGTGTGACTTGGGAAATGCTAGATTTGTAACTTTGGGAGCGCTAGGGTGTGACTTGGGAGATGCTAGGGTGTGACTTGGGAGATGCTAGATGTGTATCTTTGGGAGCGCTAGGGTGTGACTTGAGAGATTCTAGAGGTATGACTTTGAGAGCGCTAGAGGGGACGGGGTGGTGCTAAGAGGTATGATCTGGGGGGGGGGGTGGGCTCTAAGGTGTGATTTGGAGCCATAGACATGCGACTCTGGTGGCGATAGTATATGACTTGGAAGGTGCTAGAGATCAGAGATGTGAATGGGGGGCGGAGGCCTCTATAATGTGCCTTGAGGGGTGCTAGAGAGATAACTTTAGGAGTAGTATGAATATGATTTGGAAGGTGTTAGAGAGAGACTTTGGGGGGGGGGGAGGCCCCAAGGTGTGACTTGGGCAGCAAGGAGTCTGTGGCCATAATAAATATGAGACCTACTGATCTAAACCAACAGGTAGCTTCCATGGAAGGACCGAGTCCAGAGTGTGACGACCTGTCAATGCCCGAGAGTCCTCTACCTGAGTATACCTGACGAACTGTAAGATTTGGTTTCTCTTTTGGCTCCATGACAACAGCCGCTTTCTTATTCTCAGCAGAAGCGAGGAACAAGAAGTGGAAGCTAGCTTGGATAAAAGCATCACTGAGGGTAAATTCGGAGAAGGACTGGTTTATTTTTAAGAATTAGAGGAAACAAAAGGGTAACATTTTGTTTTCGTTATATACAAGGGAGATATATGGTGAACATCTCGTGGTTATGATATAGTTAAAAAAAGGAAAGGTGATAGCAGATATCATAGATGTACTTTTTACCCGTGGTTCACATGTAGTGATTCTTCTGTCCTGTGATGCGCGTCTGATTTTTTGGGTTGCGATTCAGTTTTTTTCTAATGTTTTAACAGGGGAATTAAGTTCTTCTTCTTCTTCTTCTTCTTCCTTCTTCTTCAATCTCCCTGGAACTGCGAACTTGATACTCTGTGCAGCCGATGTGGTGAAAATGTGAAGGCACAGCATACTGTCTGACTGGGAGCTGATAATGGCGGCTATTTTTCCATATATTAAGTGGA
The DNA here is from genome assembly GCA_009760885.1 of Achatina immaculata. NCBI lineage: Eukaryota > Metazoa > Mollusca > Gastropoda > Stylommatophora > Achatinidae > Lissachatina > Lissachatina immaculata. Next base: position 16,432,341 of record CM019693.1, on the reverse strand, counting down.
GCTACAAAAAAAAAAAAACCCATAGGAATGTGCAGTTTTTCTTTAGCAGACACGACTGTCATCGGGGCCTATGTTGATGCATGCCCCGTTAACCAGGCTAAGTCTTTTACTGGGGCTACCAACGGAGACGTATGAGACAGGGTCTTGGTCAGCTTTGGTTCGCCAAACCTGACTATAACATGCCAGCTGTGGGTGGCCGAATGCGGAACTGGATTGCGTCTTCACATATAAAGAAAAATGAGCGGTCCTTTCAAAAGATGAATGCTACTACCGAAGACTACGTAATCTTTAACCGTTCACTTTTTTGTTTCTTTCTGCTATCATTTAGAGATGATTGGAGCTCAGTTATATAAAGTGATCACCTACTTACCCCCGACCGTCTGCATGTATCCGTTGATTAGCGCCACTCTGTGATGCCGGGGTTCATTCAAAGCCAGGACGGCCAGCGATACCAGGGCACCGAGGATTTGAATACACACCCCTGCGCCGTACAGTAAACACGCTGCTTGCCATGCCCCGGAAGGGATCCTGGCAATATCAACCGGTCCGGTGTCTATCTGGACAGCCTCCGTGCTGATATTGTTGCTAGTGTCAGCGGTGCTGAACCGGCTGCTGGAATAATAGTTTTGGTTGCCGAAGTTGGTACACAGCGGTCTGGGGTGTGAGAAACGCTGGTCTCTGATACAGAGGTTGAACAAACCGAAAGAGTGGACGTGGTCTGGATGAATAGTCCAGTAAGGGGTCATAAAGCTGAGTAGACAAGTACCAGCTACAAGGACGGACAGGAAGGTCCAGAGTAAAGACACAGGTGAGATTCTGAAATGGTGTGGGCCGCATTTTATGTGGTGCATCAGGTAGCTTCCGCCGGAGGTGTCGCTGCGGTGCTGCCGGGTTTGTTGGTGATGTCGGTACTGGTGGTTTTGAGAGTTGAGCTGATTCAGAAGCTGCTGCTGTTCCAAGTGCTGATGCAGACTGTACTGAGGTTGAGACTGCAGTGGGCGGTGGGGCGGCACCAGCACTGGAGATCTGTGAAGTGGGCAGTTGAACTGTGACCGCTGTGGAAACATCATGAGGTCAAGGTCGCTTTCTCTCCTGTTTTCATGGTGGCTGTGACCGTTGGCAGGGAAGAAGTTCTTGAAGCTCTTGTCACCGCATTGCCTGCAGCCGGTGGCAGGTGAGGCGCAGTCCTCGCTGACAAGTGGCGTGAAAACAGAGTTTTTATTGTAGTAGTGGTGGTGGCCAGGCGACGACGGGGTGTTGCTCCTGCAGCTATTAGACTTCTCGATGAAGCTCGTCTCTTTCGTGTTTGCGGCCGTGAAGATCATGTCGGAATGAAACTGAAACTCCGGACACGTCACTAGCCAGTATCCGTGAAAACATACCGGTAAGTCTGTCCGGACTCGGGCAGAATGTCCGGGTAGTTCTGTCCGGTCACGGAACTGTTTAAGTACTGATGAGACAGCCTGTTTTGGTGGAAGTCATGTGGGTTCACTGTAAGAATTTGCTCTTGCTTGTTCGCTGTACAAAGGCACACCAGCTTATCCACCTCGTCGCAAGACGAAACAGAGTTGCCCTCATTTAAAAAGTTGGCATACGCAACAGGTTGGCGTGATTCTTTGGCATTCATGTCAGTTACAGCTCCAGTGAGATGATCCGTAGCCAGGTCTGTCTGAGAGTGTTCTCCATCAAAGCGCTCTTTGTGAGCGCTACACATACAACAAAGAGTTTCTTCGCTCACTGTTTCACACGTGCTACTCGCCTGAATAGATTTTGTAATATCTGGACTGCAAACTTTGGACACAGCATCACAATCATGGTCCACATTATACGGCGACTGGTTTAAGCAAATGCATGTTTCATCGCAAAGTGGATCTGTAACATGTAACAGGATTAAATCATCGACTTTACTGGGAGTGCTTTCTGCGTCAACAAATGTGCGTCCAGTGTTACTGCTACTGGCATCACTGGATTCATGCTCATCTTTTGTTGAGGACCCTTTATCGATATTTTGTTCTTCCACATCGCCTGGTTCTGATCGAAGGCCTGAAAATTGTGATCCGTTGGTTGCCCCATTATTGTAACAAACACGGTTACCGCCACGTAATTCTGAATCACGTGGACAAGATGTCAAAACTGTCGCCCAGTGCGTTGTCTCTGGCCTGAACGCTGTTGTAGCTGCTGCTGTCGGTGTTGTTGCTGATGCAGTCGCTGTCGCTGTCCGACAGGAAGAAACCGCATTTACATTGCTCTTCGTGGCAATCACGGGGCCATCCACTTCTTCTTCCTGATCAACATCACCGTAGACATCAGCAACACCGCTGTCTCTGCCACAAAGCCAAGCTCGCTGCGCTGTGGGTAGTACATGGACCCCCGCGCCGGCGGGGTCTGGTCGATCAATCGGACGTGATCGATAACTTATCGGCGTTAACTGACCAATCTTGGCTGGCTTCATTTTAGGACTCCTGCCAGGTAGGAAATCGGCATAAGAAAACTATTAAAAAAAAACCGCCCTGCTTTAGGATGTCCTGAAAAAATGACAAGAGTTCATCATTTTCTTCTTTTTCTGTGACAAGTGAAGCTCCTACACATGAATTACTTAAAACTAGTGAAGCTCTTACACATGAATTACTTAAAACCAGTGAAGCTCTTACACAGTCTGCATCAAAATCTACTGCTGATTAAAAGTACCTTCTTGCTTTTTTTTTTCTTGTCCTTTAACCTATGAATGTATATTCAGTCATCAGCCCTTGCTTCTCTTTATCTTCAATGGGTTTTTTTTTCTACAGTGCAACTGCAACAAAATCTTCACTATTTTCATCAGTTCAGTTATAATTATCAACAATGATTGCGCGCATAGAAGGATATAATTATGAAAAGAGATGCGATGATCTCAAAAGCATTCATCTCTTTATAACACCTACTTACCACAGATGAAGTAGAAATCTCCAAGTATATTTAGAGGAAACAGAGTAGTCCAGCCATAGATCAGCGTTCTAAATTACGACTTCACAGTCTTGTCTCCAGTCATGATTTCCATTTACTTTTCGCTCAGTGAACTACGGCTTCTGGTTATCATGGTCTCCGGGTTTCGGTGGAGAAAATCCGGTTGCTGTCTCCTTCTGGTGTCAAGCATAAGGTGTCTGAGATATCCTCCGCCTCACCTCTGACACGCGCGGCGGGGCAGTGTTTACGGGGAGAGGTCGCCCTCAATATGTTTACAGGTCGGATTTGCCGTTCCGACTCCTGGAATATCGACGCCAGCCGCTCGGCTGCCGTCGGTGTTAAATCCAGCGTTAAATCCAGTGTAAGAAACACCACTACGGCTCTCATCAATTCCCATTAAACCGGGATAGACACTTGTTGAACGAGACCCTCCTCGCTTCTCTCGTTCTCGCGATCTCCCGCTCTCCCGCTCACTTCCTTCGGCGTCCTGGTTACCATGGTAACGGAGAGGGACAGGAGACGGCGAGGGACAGACTCTAGGGTACGACCCTGACACACTCGCTGAGAATATAAATCTTTTATAGCATCCCCCCTTTCCTTTGGTCAGAAAGCAATCACATATTCCAATCGGGCGTAAACGAAAACGAGCAGAGAGTTCCCGTTAGAATCCTTTTTTTTTCCCTTTCACTTCCTATAAGAAAGTTGCTCTTAAAACTATTGTCCTTCTACATTCCTTTACTCTGTTCTTTCCAGGTTGATACAAAACCTATCTGATGCAAGGAAACCTGAGCCCTGTGTAATGCTATACCAACGTCAAGATAACGGCAGTTTTAGCGGTTTTATAACATAATAAAAATAATAAATTGTCCCAGAGTTCTCTCAAGTGGAACCCGTTAAGTTCTGCACGCATCCTAGCGCGTGATGGATAAGGAGGCAAGTTTCCCTGCCCTTCTCCATTAGCTGGTCTATACTCTCACTCCTCTTTATTAATAATCGGCGCCCTCCATCCTCTCATCGTTCACTCGCATCCCCGATCTACAAAAGGGGCATGAATTGTAACATGTGATTAAAGACTTGGAGTGTGAGCGAGCGATCTGTTGAGTGCTCACCGCGGGCTCTGCTAAGCACGCGCAGACGAGGCTGTTCTTGTAGACTTTTGGTTGAGAGAATGTTAGGAAACGTCGTTCGAAGCTCGGACCGCGGATAACGCGATACTAAAGTAAACTTCGGATAAGCTGGTACCCTTTCATTGAAAACCGGTAAAATTCTTGACTTATCTGTGAGTTACGGACCCAGCTAACAGCTCGTTAAAAATTAACACGTAACGTAGAGTGGATCCTAGCAGCTCTTTTCATTCATTGATTAGTCAAGGGGATATTTGTCACCGCAACAAATACCAAGATCATTTTCGGATGTTTTGCCTGGGCTTTTATTTCTATCCATTCTTCTCTACTTTACAAGACCCTTCTTTTTTGTTTCTTTTCAGTCGTCCAAGATGGACTAAATTAAGAGCCATTTTTATATACGATGGTGGGTAGTGGAGCCCTTCAAGAATTGTACATTCAGCGTTTTAATAACTCCCCTGTACATATTTCTGAACTGACAGTGTGGGCCACCCACCTGTTCATTCTTCCAGGTGCTGATTTCTCTTTAAAAATTACCATCATCGAATAAGTAGATTTCTTGCATTCTACTTAACTTAAACCACTTCCAGCTGCTGTGTCTGAACGGGCCAGATTAGAAAGAAATACATGTACTCATATGCAGGACATTACAGACATTCCAACAGTGTAGGCGTCTTTAAGACAATGTCAGAGCCAGGACGACTCAAGGTGTAAAGCAGTGACAGCTCAGCATACAACAACATCCAGCAAACGAATACATCACATTGACTTTTTGTCAGTGACTCGGGAAACGACTTCTACACTGAAGAACAGGTCCAAGCGTAAGTCAAACTCTAAGATACTTTTTTTTTGGTTAATCACTTTCTCAGCGCTCATGTAGACAGATAAAGACCCTGCATACTTCAATCCTCTAGCTGTCACACAGCTGTTCTCTCTCTCCAAAACTCCCGCCATAATACCCTTCTTCCCCCCCCCCCCCGCATCTCGTGACCTAGTTCAGTAACAGCTCAGTCACGTGACAAACGTTTACATTCTCATTTGTTTAAACATGGGTTATAGTAATGGCCAGAACAGCCATGACAAGCCTAGTAACCCATATACAGTTATAACAACACACTATAAAACTCGGAAATCTCGGGCACCAAATACTCGCCAAAACCACGCGCATAAAATAGCGTCTTAGTTGCACGGTTTCCACTGTTCGGGATGTTCTTTGATGCAAATGATGCGTAATAATATGCTGGCGAAAAACTACCTGAAAGTCAATAGAAACAGCGTAATGCCAAAAAGATAACCCTATATTTCCAACAGCAAATTGTGTGCCAAAGAAAATAGAGGTCGTATAGGGCACACATTTGGGAAAAAAGCTCCAGTACCCAAGTTATGGATAAACATGCTCTGGTACCCAAGTTATGGATAAACATGCTCTAGTACCCAAGTTATGGATAAACATGCTCTAGTACCCAAAAAGTTATGGATAAAAATGCTCCAGTACTCAAGTTATTGATAAACATGCTCTAGTACCCAAGTTATGGATAAACATGCTCTAGTACCCAAGTTATGGATAAACATGCTCTAGTACCCAAGTTATGGATAAACATGGTGAGCTCACAGAGGGTGAAGGAGCTGTCCGATTAGGCAATCAGCGACACATAGCTGATTGATTGATTGATCTTTATTTCAAAAGAGTTAAGAATTGGGTAGGCAGGCCGTCTGACATTCTGCCCTTTATCATACATCTTTCACTCTATTCCAGACATTCTACAAATATGCTGTTCATGTAACAAACATAACTAACATTGAAGCTGAGAGACATAAAATAAAATATAACATTTACGTTTCGTATGCTAGCGTCAGGGTTAGCGAACCATAGCTGACCAAGACCCTGTCCCACCTCTCCGTTGGTATCCCCCAGTAACAGGCCTAGCCTGACTAACGGGACAGGGATCACCATAGTCACCATGGTAGTGGAGTCTGTTAAAGAAGCATTGCACACCCCTTGCTTTTTAACTGTACACCGGAACTGAAAAAAAAAACATTTGCCATAACCCGCTTCCAAACCGATACGATGCTGTGCCTCAACACCTCTACAGCATCAGCTGCAAAGAACACCAACTAACAGTTACAGGGAGATAGCACAAGACATGACAAGACAAGGCAAGCGAACTTAACTTTGTGTCCTTTTCAACGTCCCTTGCGTGGATGGGTTCCGCATGATTTCCCCTAAGGGTCAGATGTTATGTGTGTTAGTGACTGGCGAGTCATACCTATCTCTACATAGCTAATACTTGAAGATAAGAATAATAATAAACTTAATAAAACTACTTGAAGATAATAATAATAATAAACGTAATAAAACTACTTGAAGATAAGAATAATAATAAACGTAATAAAACTGTGAGTAATATTTATTTCATTTAAGTGAAGAGTAGGCAACCCCAGGCTGTATACATGACATTATGTCTAACCACGATCTGAACCCTTTTTCTTCTTCTTCAGTGGTTGTTTCTTTAGCTTTAATTTAAGTTTACTTTTTTTTTCTTTTCTAATATGCACACGTCATTTATATAATATGTGACCTGATATTGCTCTCATAAATACAGTAATGAACTTTATGAGGAGAAGGGCGCCGTTCTGTTTGGTTTTCGGTGGCTCATGGCTGCCATGTTAGCGTCTGGGTTGGTGAAATATAGCTGCCATGTTAGCGTTTGGGTTGGCGAAATATAGCTGACATATTAGAGTCTGGGTTGGCGAACTGTTTACTGACATGTTAGAGTCTGGGTTGGCGAAATATAGCTGACATTTTAGCGTCTGGGTTGGCGAACTATTTACTGATATGTTAGCGTCTGGGTTGTCGAACTATTTACTGACATGTTACCGTCTGGGTTGTCGAACGATAGCTGACCAACTCTCCGCTGATACCTCCAGTAACAGGCCTAACCTGGCTAACGGGAGCAGGGATCGCTACAGTCCCCGTGGCGGTGGAGTCTGATAAAGAAGTATTACGCATCCATTTACTTTTTTTTTTTTAAGGGACTGAGAGCCATCATGACCTGTTCCCAATCCGACATGATACTGTACCTCTACACTTTCACCGCATCGGCTGCAGAGAACATCAAGCTCGCGTTTCCAGGGAATAATAATAAAAATACTAATAATAATAATAATAATATAGCAGTAGGATAATGCACTAAGATGGACACCACAGGGGAACAGAAGTAAGGGTAGACCAAAAGAGACATGGAGAAGAACAACAGAAAGGATGTTGAGCAGTAGAGGGCTCACCTGGGCAAGAGCAGAAAAAAAGGCGAAGGACAGGCATTTGTGGAAAACCCTTGAGGAAGCCCCATGTGCCCTGGGCACTTAAGGTTCAGAGAGAGAGGATAATGTAGTCACTGAACCTGTGGCTCAGGTTGAAAACAAACCAGATTTCAGTTTAGCTTTTTTAAGCTGGTTAGTGGGGTTGGCAGTGTATTCACGGGACAGGGCGGACTAAGATGGCGGATGTGACCGTTCGTGACCGAGGAGAATGCCATGGAGGAAAAGGACTGCATATTTTTTGTTTGTGTCTTCGATGTTCCGGAGAAGAGGGTCCAGTTATGTCACTGTCAAGCATAATGAGTCGGTTTTCTTCGTTTCGTATTCGTCTGTGCAGCAGGTCCATGTGTTTGAAAGCTTCTGTCTGGTTGTTGCAATATTTGTACACAGAAAATCACAAAGCCAACTCGAGACCCATGGTCAACAGCGCGAACCCCGCACGGGTGCAAGAACTTCGTACTTTTGGCGTAAATCGAAAAAAAATTGCAAAAAAATAATCTTATGGTTTTTTTGTTTTCTTTTGTTTTGTTTTGTTTTGTTTTTTGTTTTTTTTAAATATTCAAACCTGAATATAAAATCCCACTTTCGTACAGCATAAACTATTCTTTGCATCACAGCCAGAAAACTAGACTGACTGATGTTGTAAAGCAACAGCTGGTAAACTGATGTCCGCGATTGTGGTACCCATTTGATATTTATTGAACAAAACAATTAAGGGTTCATGATATGCAAATAATATAGAAGATGATGGCCCTTAACTTATACGTAGTTGGGAAAACGGTCTTTGGATCTAAAACGATGGTGGCCCTTAAGTTATACGTAGTTGGGTAAATAGTCCTTGGATGTAAAAAGATGGTGGCCCTTAAGTTATACGTAGTTGGGTAAATAGTCTTTGGATGTAAAAAGATGGTGACCCTTAAGTTATACGTAGTTGGGTAAATAGACTTTGGATATAAAAAGATGGTGACCCTTAAGTTATACGTAGTTGGGTAAATAGTCTTTGGATGTAAAAAGATAGTGGCCCTTAACTTATACGTAGTTGGGTAAATGGTCTTTGGATGTAAAAAGATGGTGGCCTTTAACTTATACGTAGTTGGGTAAATGGTCTTTGGATGTAAAAAGATGGTGGCCCTTAACTTATATGTAGTTGGGTAAATGGCCTTTAAATGTAAAAATATGGTGGCCCTTAACTTATATGTAGTTGGGAAAATGGTCTTTGGATGTAGAAAGATTGAGAACCTCTGCTGTAAAATACCGATATCTTTCAAATTCTAAATACAGAAACAGCACCTCTTCTATTTTTTAATCACGAGTCAAATGATTCATACACCATCAAAACTTGGTGCACATTTCTCAGACACTCTACGAAAACTCATTCTTCATCAGCGTAAATACAGCATACCAAAGCAGAGTTCCTGGACGTAAATTCACACACATACAAGAAAAAAAGAACTAACTTTTTTTTTCAGCTTGGGAATATCTTTGAACATAAAATCTGCAATATTTTAGAAAACGTTTTTTCTTTTATTTGAGCCTAAGGTTGTTTAGAGACATCAGAGTTGATGGAAGACGTCTGTGGATAAAATATGTGAAATAAGATAAGTTCGAAACAACAAAACATTTCATGATATGCATGAATGCGCGGCTACATTTTTTAAAACATATCTTCTTCAGGTTTTCGTGCAGTTATTACTTATAAAAATTGATGCATTCAGGGAGGCTGGGAGAAGGACAAAGTTCTGGAAAGAAGGAATGAAAAAAAATTGTTCTGCATCAGCTCTCATCACTTGCGTTCTAAAGGAATTATCCTCAACAGTTTTCTTTCCTCTAAGAAAGGGTTAAAATTGCTGAAAGCTCTTCATAGTTCATAATTCTGCGTTGAAGACCCTTCTTTAGGGCAAGAACAGACGGACGGATAACAAGAGAGCAACAACGATACAGATGGGGGGAGAACATTAAGAAGATGGACAGGGACCAGCTTAGCCCAGTGCACTATGAAAACAAGAAACAGAGCAGAGTGGAGATTCGTTGTAGCCAATTTTCTGTGGGGAGGCGGCCCGAGATGATGATGATGATGATGATGATGACGATGATGATGATGATTTCACAGTTATCAGCAAAGTCCGGCCAATCAGGACTGGCCAAGCAAGTCAAGCCAACCAGTTCTGGCCAATAAAACCCACCAAATTAGGTCCGGCCAACCAAGTCAGGTCCGTCAGATCTAGGCAAACAAGTTTGGCCAACCAGATCTCGGCAATACCCTGTAAATATCCTCGCTATAGATAACAGAAAGTTGCGTTCATTCAGCTTGGGTAACAAGTCGTGACCTGTACTTGTCTCCCAAGAGACCGGAGCCAGGTCCTTTAGCCAAACCACAATCTTCAGGCTAAGAACCGGACACTGGAGACTAAACGCTCATCTCCACAAGATAAAGGCTGCAGCAACAGCCAGATGCGTGTGCTAAAACGGCCCCCAGACTCCTAAACACATACCACAGACCTAAACTATATACAGAGAGCTTAGGTATGACTCCGAGAGAGAAGCATAGAGTAAAAACTCTGGGATTCCTACAAAGACGGAGGCAACCCAGCTCCCTGTTTAGAAAGCTGAGTATACGAAACTGAACGCATAAGAGAAAGAGGATCCTTCAGTGTGGCCCATGTTTCAAACATGCAGATATAACGCTCTCCCACAGCAATATTATGACTATGCCCACAAGACCATCATGATTTTGGCTATAGAAAAGACAAGCTGGAAGTTTCAAAAACATGAGAAGAAGAAGAAGAAAAAGAAGAAGAAGAAGAAGAAAGAGCCTCTGAAACTCTGAGAACTTAAACTCTAGTTTTTGTAGTAGAAAAGCAGTGGTTTTTTTGGGGGGAGGGGGGGGATGGGGGGGGGGGGGGGCCAAACGAACGACAACGAATGTGGATATATGAAAGTTTGTACGACAGCTCCGCAAGGGCTGTTGTCTGCCTTCAAATCCTTACTGACAACGGATTAGTGCAGTTTTGGTGTAGTGCCAGTCCAGCTGAACAGCGGGAAAGTTTGCAACATCCTCGTTTGAGAGGCAGGCAGAGCTAGATTCAGCACGTGAGAAAACGTCTGGGTTTTAGCCGGGATATGTTTCTTATGTGACTGGTTTTAGCCGGGATATGTTTCTTATGTGACTGGTTTTAGTTGGTATATGTTTATTATGTGACTGGTTTTAGCTGGGATATGTTTATTATGTGACAGGTTTTAGTTGGTACATGTTTATTATGTGACTGGTTTTAGCTGGTATATGTTTATTATGTGACAGGTTTTAGTTGGTATATGTTTATTATGTGACTGGTTTTTGCTGGGATATGTTTCTTATGTGTCTGCTTTTAGCTGGGATATGTTTTTATGTGCTTGGTTTTAGCTGGGATATATTTCTTATGTGCCTGTTTTTTTAGCTGGAATATGTTTTTATGTGCCTGTTTTTTTTTTAGCTGGGATATATTTATTATCAAATTAAAAGGAATAAAATCCCTTGATGAGGTTGAAAGACTCGCCAAAGATAGGAAAATTTGGCGAACTACCGTGCGAGCCCTATGTGACGTTTAACAGCACGGGAAGGATATAAAATATAAGATAAGATGTTTCTTATGTGTTTGCTCTCCATTAGCTGTAGTATCCTGCCCTGAATCTTTCTTCATTGTTGTCTGCTTTGAAAAAAAAAATGTACCGACGATGGAAGGAAAAGAACCACAGAGATGTGTTTTATGTGATGTATAGTATTATTTCATAAAAAAGGTTCAACATCATCATCATCATCAGTCATCATCATCATATTCTTCTTCTTCTCCTTCTATCCACATGGAACTGCAAGCTGATGTTCTTTTCAGCCGATGCAGTGAAGATGTTGAGACAGCATCGTGCCGTAATGAGAGCTGTAATGGCGGCTGTTTTTTATATCCTGGGTTGAACTAAAAGACTGGGGGCGTGCAATACTTCTTCAGCAAACTCCACTGCCATTAGGACTATGGTCTTACTGGTTAGCCAGGTTAAGCCTGTTACTGAATGTACAGACGGAGGGGAAACAAGGTCTTGGTCAGCTGTGGTTCACCAACCCTGGCACCATGACATTAGTATGCCAGATTTGGGTCGCTACCTGTGAAATAGGACAAACGTCTATGCCATCATCATCATCATCATCATCATCTTCTTCTTCTTCTCCTACTACGTACATTAAAACTGAAGTTCAGTAGCTAGGAGGTAAGTCTGTAGTTTTCTTCAGCTTTTCACGACTGATGAGTGAAGAGATTCTGTGACAGACAGGCGAAGCTGGGAGATTACGTGTGAGCGAGTGTAAAGTGCAGGCAGATCTACGCCAGATCTACATCTCTTGGCCAGGGGCGGATACCCAGTATGCCAACGCTTCCCATCCCTGAAGCGCGTGCTCCGAAATCTGTGCTTCGCTCCTGGGAAGACACTCATTGTCGGTCATAGAACAGTTATGGCGAACAGAACACGCTAGTCCTTTTGTTTTCTATTAGAAGGTGGAGTAGAGTAAACACTTGTGTTCGATCATGTGTGTTTATAATTGAATGAATGATGAAATCAACAGCGAAATGCACGAAAAGCGTTGTACGGTACTGAAAAGCTGGACAGAGTGATAACCGGAGAAAACTGGACAGAGTGTTAACCGGAGATGGCGTAGATGCCACCCGTTTTGCCAACCAGTGACCTGCAGCTGACGTGCTAGCGTTAGGTCTGGCGAACCATAGCTGACCAAGACCCTGCCCCGGCCTCTCTGTCTGGCACTCCCAGTAAGCTGGCTACCGAGGCAGGAGTCCCCACAGTCCCCGCGGTGGTGGAGCCTGCTAAAGAAGTATAGCACATTCCTTGCTTTTAGTTGCACTCATGGGCTGAAAAAAAATTGCTACCATAACCCTCTCCCAGACCGACACCTTGTTATTTTTACAATGTTTTAGGTATATTATATTATATTATATTATATTATATTATATTATATTATATGTCCATTATAATATGGAGAGGACAAAACCGATACTGTCTTTTAATTCTTGATCTTGAATGATTGATACTTGCACGAATCACTGATTGTCGGTAACTTTTATACGGCGAATAGTCGTTGCGGCCGGGGCATCTGACCTCTAGCAATTCAAGCCGTATAATTATTCATCGTATTATACTCATATCTTAGTTAGACATTACGGGACATTATCTTCACACACATCAAGGTTTCTCTGGTTTTGAATATGCTTCACAAATACTACGAGATTCGCGTGACCAAGTCCTGTGAATAAGTTCACTGAATCCATTTAATTCTGACACATAAGGACACACAGGCAGTGTTGGCAACCTGACTTGGAATAAGATGCTGTAGGACATTAAATTCTTTGCTTTCGTCGTTTCAGCACAGAATCATTGTTCACAAATTCAAACCCTTGCATTATTTTCTGCACAAACTGTGACCGAAAAAGCCTAACTCTACACTCCACCAGATCAACAACTCGTGAACAACTCTTATTTCCTGAACATCCATTGACTCTACCTATCCATCTGTTCTGTCTGTCGTTACTCTCCTATATATCCTTATATTCTTCTTTTTTCCTCTCTTTTTCTTTTGCGTTACCTTTTCACAACTGAATGCCTAGGTTATATATTGTAAGTCTGATGTCCAATAGGGCACACCTGTAGATCTTTCTCTTGGTAAGCTGGTTGACTACATACTGATTGGACTTCGGGAAAAGTCGTTCCAATCCCTTTGGTCATCTTATTGGTCTGCTGGACTATTCATGTGTGCAAACTGCATCCTAAGATTAGCAAATATGTCTCACCTGTCAGTACGTCTGTTGCGTCAAATCCGTCTATTCAATTTTCTCGCGTTGGGTAAACTCTTCTTATCCAGTATCAGGTGTTTGCGATACTTGTCGGGGATTATTAGTCCACTTCTGTTTACACAGAGTCCGTCTGTCTGTCTCCATATGCACTATTGTTATCTGATTAAATCCTCCTAGTACGCATTCAACGTCCCTGTATCTAATATATCTAAGTATCTGCTTCATTCTATCGTAATAAACATAATACCGTGGGAGTGTTCCTCTCCCACTGGTTCTCAAATGTTTCCTTCGTTTCTTACCTACATTCTACTTATCAATTATTATCATACCAATAACAAAATGCTAATAATAATAATAATAACAACATTAATAATAATAATTATAATACTCTTCTAATTTACAATGCTATAATAACGCTACAATCATAACTTACAAGGCACTATGTTTACACTATGCCGCAATATCTTCACAGCACCGGCTGCAAAGAACACCATCTCGCATTTCCGGGTAAACAGAAGACAAGACAAGACACGAGACAAGACACAGCTAGGCCATTAACCAGCAAATAAGGTGCACAGACGTAGAGAAAACTGTATTTAAAACAGTGGCCATAAGAAAATTATTGTTGTACAAGTACATACGAGCATATCACACAAAATATTGCCCCCCCCCTTCCCTCTCCCCTTACACAAAATTCTGCAACATAAACAAAACTGGTGCCAATATACTTAAACAAAAAGTTGGGTTTAAGTACCGTCCCGTTTCCCCCTCCCCCCTCTCCCCACACCCTCGGCCGAGCAGTGCAACAGATGTACCAAATATTTTGGGTCTAAGTATACATAAAACTAAATATAAAACCATACATCAGGCAACTACAGTAAAGCTGTCTTAACAAAATATTAAAACTATTCAAAATGAAAGTAGGAACCGCTTTACTATTTTGTATGATTAAGGTGTGAACCGCAGCGTCTTGTAAATGCGTGCTCGTTAATTTAACAAAGCTGCCCTTACTCCTGTTTCAGATAGTTTTAACAGATGTACCGACTGCTTGGTACCAGTAGCCCCTGTTCTGATTTTATCGAAGGAGCTATAAGGTTCTTAGATCAGCCTTCACGTGTGTAAGATCCGTGTTGCTGGCGTCTTATTAGTGCAGGCATCCGAACACGGCATCTTTCATAAAAACGAAGACGCCAGCTGAAGGGAGATAGGGTTTGCACTCACGTAAGGGGACATAACGTCCCCGACTTCTGCGCACAGCATGGACCCTAAGCAAGTGTTTATCTTTGTGGAGATCAGCTAGTGTAACTGCCTGTTATTTGACATTTTTATTACTTGATCTTTCCGTTGTCTATTAGTACAGCTACAGTAAACTCCGCGACACGGGATGGTTTTCTCTAAGAAAGTTCAAATAAAACCCACAAAACGGATGTGGTTTTGTTTATTTGCTGCAGAATCTGTAATTTTGAACTACGGGAGTAAGCTGAAAATAGAAATGCGTCATCCCGCTAGAAACAAAAATGGCGGTTAGGATTATTATGAAGTTTGTTGTGTTTAGGATTTCTCAGGGGTAGATTGCTAGATGAGTGTGAAGCATTTCGGGTGGAGCTCCCAGTCAGTGTAAATGCTCCGCTTATGAAAGCGTTCACGTCAGTAGGAAAATGGAAGAGACAGGGCCGTTAAAAAAATGTGCATGTATGATGGAGAGAACACAGCTGGGAAGGGAACGTGGCGTTGAAGCGGTTTCCATAAGTCAAAGTAAACACAGGTAGATAGAGGTGTATGGTTTAGTCTGACAAAAAAGCTGCTACTTTGTGCTTATCAACATCGATTTGTGAGCGCTTTATGCCTATCCTTCTCATAAGGGTACCAATTTAACAATACGGCACCATTATAACACTTATGAGTTCTTCTATTATTGTTCAAGAAGATGTTCTTTGTACTATCATATTATTCAAGCGGTTTCTCTTTCCTCATCACATCTCACATCGAAGTTCATATAAATGACAATAGATGATGCCTCATAAAACATTTCACTGACGTCATTTTATTATGTCAAATATGATCGAGACGTATAATTGACAACTTCACTTGGAATACATATGCATGATTATATACATTTCGTTATATTCTGCTTTGAAGCACATAATCTCAAAGTCGCACAATATCATACTTCTTACTATAGAACAAAAACTCGGTGCTCGAAGTTTCAATGTAATAATTACTACACAATCTCTTAATACACTGGTTCAGTCTAATACTGTGTCTCTATCTCTACATCTCTCTTGCTGAACCCTCTCTCTACCTGCAGCTGAGTCCTAATCTGTCTACCTGCAGCTGCCTGCACCTCCCCCTGCCTCCTGAATCCTCATCTATCAGAATCCCTCTCTACCTGAATCTGCATCCTTTTATATTCGTAAATTCCGTTCCATAGACCACGCCTCCAATTGCTGCATCGGTCATTGGGTCATTGGGTCATCCCTTGCAGCCCAAAACCGGTTGCAACTAGCGTCAACGCGTTAGTCGCTTTCATTCCGTCTGTCCAATTGTTACCCTTATTTAAACAAGTCTACCATCTCTTTCATGTTACCTGCTTCGGGACCTAGTCCGTTCTCTGTTCAGTCGTTTGATCTACTGGTCAATTGTTCCCCCTCGGCTACTGCAGGTGTGCGTGAAGTCGCAATGTTACGATCTATCGGCGTACCCGTGTCGATTCGGTTTACCTTTGATCAGGTCTTTGAAGTACCGAGTATCCGTTCCTCGCTCCTCTAACTATAACTTCTTTGTCGCCGTTTGATCCACCATCCTGCCACCCAATACCCTCCTAACTATATACCTGATCATTCCACTAATAATAATAACAATAATAATAATAATAACTATAATCATTACTTACAAGGCTATGCTACACCAAAAGAGATAAGTGTTTAATTTTTCATCTGTTTTTCCATGTTTTATCTGTTGTGTTTTTTCTTATGTCGGCCTTGTTGGCTGAGTGGTTAGGCGCTCGGGTTACTAATCCGGTGGTACCGGGTTCAGTCCCAGCAGTGAGGATTTTTTTTTTCAGATACACATCAAAAAGGCCCCGGGGTTGACCCAGCCTCTAACAACGGGTACCAGAGAAGTCTGGGAGGGTAAAGCTGCCAGGGCGTGATTCTGACCACATCATACCGAAGCTCATGGAAAATGCGGGGCCTAATACCATATACCCCAGTATCCCTTAATGGAATGGGAACGGGAAATGGAACGTTCTTTTTATATGTGGTACTTGAAAAAAAATTCATTTGCAAAACATTGAATTGTTGTATGTTCTTCATTTATACGTGGTCATCGTACTTTCTGTCACTCTCGTTCTTGCCCACAATCCTCACTCTTATCGTTTTTTTTATAGAACCGAACCACACACGTCTATGTATAAAGTAGGAAAAAAGTAGAAACAGCTTTATTATTTAACGAGAACACAGTTGTGGCGTTTCGGCGTGAGCCTTAATCATACAAAAACACACAGGACAAAGAAACAGAGAGAGTAGAGATAAAGTATAAATTACCTCTGTCTATCTTTAGAACCAGTTTTATTGCAGTCGTTCTTTCTCTTATCTCTCAAAGTAAACGTAGGCTTCTTCATGGCCTGTGATCTCAGACCAGCCACGATGCTGGGCTACCTGAGATTATGGTAGGTTAGCTAAGATGACCTCAAGAAATCATCACAGCAGCCAGTCGGAGACTGAGAAATGACACCACTCAACCCCCAAGATTCAGACATTTTTGTCAAGATTTAACGGTAGCCAAAGCTTGCACCGCGGAGTTGTATATCGTAAACGAAGCCACCTGAGTCTAAATAAGCGTTCTCATCAGAATATTATCTTCTCTCAGTTCCCAGTTCATCGTGTTAAGTCTTGAATTGGGATCAGTGCTTGAAAAGTAACGGATTAACTAATTCTACATTATATATTGACTGACTGCTCGGACAGTTCTCAGGCCGGGTCTAGATAAACTTAATGATTTGTATATTGATCTGGATGCCTTACAAGTCTGTATAGTAACCCATCTCTGTGAGACAGAATTACTTCTTCTTAAATCCTTCCCGTGCCGTTAAACGTCACATAGGGCTCGCAAAGTAGTTCGCCAATGTTTCCTGTCTTCGGCGAGTCTTTCAGCCTCATCAAAGGATTTTATACCTGTTAATTTGGCCTCTCTTAACAATGTCCTCTTCAGAGTTTCACGCGGTCTGCCCCTTTTTCTTTGGCCTGTTGTGTTCCACTTGATAGCTTGTTTTGGGATTCTCTGATCGTTTCTTCTCATCAAGTGACCAAGATATGTCCATCTCCTTTTCCTGATCACCCATGAGACTGGTTGTTGTTCAGTCATCTGTCTTATCTCTGCATTGTTCTTGAATTCATTCCATTTGATGCCGAGTATTGTCCTTATGCATTTGTTTTCAAAAGAGTCTAATTTCTTTTCTATTTCTTTAGTTGTTTTCCAGCTTTCACATGCATAAATGAGGGTGGATATTACATTTGAATTGAATAGTCTTAACTTGGTTTTTGTGCTTATAACTTTTGAATTTCATATGTTCTCAAGATTATTGAAGATTGATGCTGCCTTTGCAATTCTGATCCTAACTTCCTTTCTAGTGTCACCATCCTGGTCTATGTAGCTGCCAAGGTATGGAAACTGATTGACTTCTTCAATATCTGTCCCTTCTATGTGTATTTTTCCATTTTGATTCAGGGAAATTTTCATTATTTTTGTTTTGTCCTTGTTAATTTCAAGTCCTATTTTGTTAGCCAGTGAAGACAGAACTAATGGCATGCAATTTGTGAGTGTATAGTAGGGTAAACTCTCTTTGATGTAAGAATAATGAACAGTAACAATAAATAAGAAGAAGTAAACAACAATTTGGCTATGCATCATTTTACATGGAGTCTGGCAGAGAAAAAGAAAAAAGAAATGGAACAGTCAAACTCTAAGGTTTATCATACCGACTTCACAGCCTTGAAATCACTAGCTGATGATCTGGGTATAACTGTGACCCTTTTAACTGTTGCTCTGGCCAAGATTTAGGTTTCGCGACATGGAGTAGGACAAGGAGTGATCTACAGTTTTTTTCTAACAACCGCTATATTGGAGGTAAAAAGAAGCCTTCTCGGCAGACTCCGCTACCAGAGCGACCACGAAGGTTCCTGGGGTATAAATCACACTCAAGGGACGCAACGATTATAATGAGTCAATCGTTGGAGAATGGATGCGAGCTCAGCCAAGTTTAGATGAATGGTTTCCATAACCCCAGCCTTCCACTAGCACAATAATCTTCGCTCTTAACCCCTATTTTAGACTGATTCGGAGCTTGATGTTTGTATGGCAGGCAGAATGATCATATTCTGTCCAAAGAAACTCCCAGACAAGAAAATATTCGATGAATAGAATGAACAATAAAGATAAAGTTAACTATATCCATCCGGAACAAAGACAGCTCTGCTGGAAGGAAGGCGCTGTTATCAAAGCAAGTGTATCAGATCTCTGACTATATATACAATGCAGCCTCCTTATGGTGCTCCTAATAAAAGTGATGCGTTTCACACGACTGCATAAGAGGGCAGGATTCGTCAGAAATCTCCATAGCTGCGAGGTCTGCAGTGGTGACAGTTCACAATAACTCACCCTCTATCCTTAGGAAAAGCAACGGTGGAAAGTTCCTGGAGAAAAAGCAGGTAAGGACTGTACCAATCCAGACAGAAAACCCTGTCCATACAGATAATGAGTGACGCGCTGCTCTGCCTGAGGGCAACGAGCCGGAAGCAAAGATGCCTTGTGTGGCAACCAACCAGCACGAAACGACGCTGCTCTTATTTCTGATTGGCGTAGAATCACGTGGTCTGCTCTCGTGACCAGTGATAGTAAGGACGATATAAGATGAAAATTAGGGCGATCTTTGAGGGAGACGGGGTCTAACAATGAGACCATACAGTATTTTTTCCGGTCTGCAGACAACGGCTTCTTGGTAGGGTCCATTATTACAAGGACCACGTAGCTCTCTACTTTGCTGTTGTGGCACAATTACCAAATGGGAGGTTCAGTCCAGGGTCTGCTAAGCTTCGTCGTTATGGATTTAGACTGAGCGCTTCTTTTCACATTTTTCTCTTGAATGTTCGCATAAATACGTCTCTGAAGGATATACCGAACAAAATAATAGCGGCATTATCTGCTACAAGCGAATAGTTTTTGGGTATCTTGTTTTGTCTTGTGCTATCTCCCTGTAACTGTTAGCTGGTGTTCTTTTTAGCCGATGCTGTAGAGATGTTGAGGCACAGAACCGTATCGGTGTGGGAGCAGGGTTATGACGGCTATTTTTTTTAGTTCCGGTGTACAGTTAAAAAGCTAGGGGGCGTGCAATGCTTCTTTAACAGACTCCACTACCATGAGGACTATGGCGATCCCTGCCCTGTTAGTCAGGCTAGGCCTGTTACTGGGGGGGGGGATACCAACGGAGAGGCGGGACAGGGTCTTGGTCAGCTATAGTTCGCTAGCCCTGACGCTAGCATATCGGCTATCGGTCGCTGATTGTCTAGTCGGATAACGTCTTCACCCCCCCCCCCTCCCAGTTTTTCATATAGGCAAACCCACTGCAGTAAAGCTGTCATAACAAAAAGTAGGATCAGTTGCTCTATCAGTTAATGAGCATACAATTGTGACGTTTCGGTTTACATTTTAGTCATACAAAGAAACAGGGGAAAGGAGATAAAATATAAATTCACATGAATGATATACAACAAACAGGAGGGGGAAAAAAACAGAAGACAAAAAGACAGAAGCACTTAACTGTGACTTGCAAGAAGCTGAGCCCTGGGGTGCGCGTGATAGAGAACTGTGAGTGTTTAAATGAAAAATTTTAAATGGACAGGAGAGAGAGAGAGAGAGAGAGACGGATATAATGATAATCAAAGTCTAGAAAACGGTGGGTAAGTGGAATGGGCTTGAGGTAGAGGGTGTGTAATGCAATTCAGTGAGGGTTTTGGAAGATAAATTATAGGTGAGGAGAGAGAGAGAGGGGGGGGAGGGAGAACTTAATAGAGAGGGTATATGATTGTGGAAAAATGAAATGTTATCCTTTATACAGTATCGGAGTAAAGAAAACTAACCGCACAGGCTGTAGGAAAGAATGATGATCTATTACTCAATATATCACCAACATCGTCATCATCATCATCATCATCATCACCATCATCGTGAGGTGGCGTGCAGACTGGCGTTGGCTATTATGCTTCTCCAGAGTACCCGATCCTCCATGCAGGCCATCAGCTCAGTTGATGATCTCCTCTCACATCATCTTGTCCAGTAACATTTCTCTCTGTTTTCCCTTAGCTCTTCTTCCCTCTATTTATTCCTGTTGTTACAATATTTTCAATGCCCCCTCTTCTCACTGCATGTCCTATGAAGGTACATTGTCTCTCTCTTATTTTTTTTTCACAAGATTTGTTTGTTTTGTTTTACTCTCCAGCTCTTCTCATACATTCTTCATTCGTTATCTTCGCTGTCTATGGAATTCTCAACATTCTTCTAATAAACCACACTTCTACTGCTTCCACTAATTTTTCTGCAGACCTGCCTATTGTCCATGATTCACTTTCATATACAAACATAGGTTTAATATTAGCATTTTAGGACTCGTTTTCTAACATTCATTCATAAGGATGTATTGCATAATATGTTTCTCGTCCTTTGAAATGCAGTCTTTGCTTGGCCTATTCTGTTCCTAATTTCTGTTTTGCATTTCCCATCTGAAGTTATTACTGCTCCAAGGTATTTGAATTTCTACACCTGCTTTAGAATAGTTCCATTTAATTTTATCCTGCATTTTGGTGGATTCTGTTTCTTAGATATAACCATAGTCTCTGTCTTTTTTATGTTCAAAGTAAGGCCTTTCTGTTCACTTTGTTTAGCGACTTTATCCAAGAGATTTTGCAATTCTTGTTGGTTAATATATATATATATACATACACACACACACACACACATATATATATATATATAAATAGGGCGTCTGAGTGGCGAAGTGGTTAGTGCACTGGTCTCTCATGGCGAAGGTCGGGGGTTCGAATCCGTGGCGCTCCAGTCACTCAGCTGTAGAAATGTGTACCCGACATCTTCTGGAGTTGGGGAAGGAAAAGCGGTCAGGCGTGATACTGACCATATCACCCTCTAGTGTGCTGACAGGTCAAGGAAAATATGGGCACTAACACCATATCCCTTTGTGCCTCTAAGGCATGAGAGGACTACCTTTACATATATATATATATATATATATCACGTTCTTAAAATCTCAAAAGTAATTTTATTTGAAAAAAATGAAAATTGGTTAACTGTTCACATAAGCAAAGAAGCCTCGGGCGCAATACTTAAAGTCCTAAAAGAAATGACTACTTATATATTCAGAGCCCACAGAACAAAGGAAACATTTTCACATCTTTCCAAGACTTGAGTCACTGAAAAAAAAACTCTTGTGAACGCGCTCGTAAATAAACAAAAGGGCGCAGTCAACAACAACAAGCTTTAGGGGGCATTCAGGTAAGACAGAGATCATACAAGAAACCCCAGGTGTGTCTTCCTTCACTTTCCACCGAAGTTTCTCACCTTTTTAGTTTTTTTGAAACAGGTTTAAAACCTGCACTTTCGATTCGCTCACACGTGTAATCTTCCCAGCTTCATCTGTCAGACAAAGTACCCTACTCACTCATCAACGAGACCACCACAAAACTATCTGCCTGAAATAGGTGTTACTTTTAAAACAAAACAAAACACAAAAAAAACAAAAAGAACTCCGTTTCATTTTCTGGGAGAAGAATTCGTCATCACTGTTTTAACCCTCATTCTTTTAACCTACCTTTTGTTAAATTATTTCACTGGCATCCATCACTTTCTGTGCATTCCCCTCGTAAACTCCCATGCAAATCCCCTCTTGCAGCCCTCGTCCCTGACTACATCGTCTTATCTGTGGTTTCCTCAGGTGAGCGAACGATTTTATTCCATTACGAGACCGCGCCACAAACACGCCAAGCTCTCTGGGCGATGTTCGTGGAAATAATTAAGAGCGCCTTTAAGGAAATATCTTGGAGGACTACCTCTACAAAACGTGCCTTCGTTACTTAACTTCGACTCTGTTGTTACAGGATAACAAAACGAGAGTGAAGCAACCCGCGGGTTGTTGTTACAGGAACTTCATGTAGTGATCCAGGTGTAATCTAAAGGTGCGTGCTTTTTTTTTTAAATTTTTTTTTTCGGCCTAAATGGCAAACTTGAAAGGATGAAAGAGTGAAATGTGCAAAGGAAGGGGCATTTGTTTAAATTAACATGTTGGAACAGGGACAACCTGGAGGATGGAAGATTGCCACTCAGAATAGAAGCAGACGTGAAGACGTGGCTTGCAACTCTGGGACTGAAAGAAAAAAAATGACGAAAAAGAAGAAGAAAACACATAAGAAGAAAAAACATAAAAGAAGAAGAAGAAGAAGAAGAAGAAACATAAAAGAAGAAGAATAAGAGCAAGAAGAAAATACATGAAACAGCGAAAGACAGCAAACAGAGAAGACTAAAACAGAACATGGAAAGAGACGGAACAAACGGTAAAATAAAACTACAATGAGCAAGCAGAAGAACTAGGAGCAGAACAAATTGATCATACCAACAACGAGGACAAGGACGGCCATGATAATGACGATGACGATGATAATTATAATGATGATGAAGACGGAGAAATGAAAAAGATAAAGCAATGGAACGAAATTTCAACAGGTAGATAAAAAAAAGGCAAAAATTCCCGTTTCCACGGCATTAAGGCATATTGGGGAATACAGTGTTAGCCCGTATTTTCCATGACCTCCGGCACATGAAAGTTTGATGTGGTCAGTATCACGCCTGGCCGCTTTACCTTCCCAGATTTCTCTGGTACCCATTTTTAGAGGCTGGGTCAACCCCGGGGCCTTTTTGGTGTGTACCAGAAAAAAATCCCACTGCTGGGACTGGACCCGGTACCACCGGACTAGTAAACTGAGCGCCTAACCACTCAGCCAACCAGGCCGCCCAACAGGTAGATAGAGATAAAGATAATAAGGAATGAATAGCAAAGGAGGGATTGCGAATGAAGACAAAAAAGAGTGAAAAGAAGAGGAGGAGAGAAAGAACAGAGAGAGAAAGAGAGAGAGAGAGTGAGAGAGACAGATAGTAAAAAAAAAAACTAACGGAAACAAAATACGGAGTAGAGGAGGAAGGACCGAAGAATAAAAACCAAAATAACGAATGAAAAAGAGAACATGTTCTGTATCAAGAAAATAAATGAAACAAAGAAATAAAGAATTTAATTAAAAAGGTTGCTTCCAAAAAAAAAACGTATGAAGAACAGAAGGAAGAGTTTCTACAATGACATAGGAGACACACACAAAAACCGAAACAAAACAATCATCACATGAAAGAAGATTGTTTAGCGATGTATCTCTTGTCCACTTCTAACTAAAACTCAAAGTAAAAGTTGCCAGGGAAGTCTAAATACTTCCTACTTCACCATCACACTCTGAGATCAAAGTTTCTTGCAAAGAATATATTTCTAGGTCCACTCATTTGAATGTGAAACAAACAAACAAACAAACAAACAAACAAACACACACACACACACACACACAAGAAGTAAAAAAAAAATAGCCCCACCCAAAAAAGGGTCAAACAACTTCGATGAATAGGCGGAATCTACGTAGGAACAAGATACAGTTGGCAGCGGATCAAGCGCCGTGTTATAGAAGGCGCCCTCGAGGTTAAATAGATTACTGACGGCACTGCTCGACTGACTAAAACGTCTAGTATGGTTGTGTTGACATGGCTTACAGCAAAAGACACGATACAAGAGAAAAACCTGGTTCTACATTCGATACTCGAGTATTTACAAATTCTGTAAGCTGGAGGGCTTCGCGGCAATCGGCAAGAATCAATGGGTAGAAATAAGAAAGTGTTGATAGTATGGAGAAAGTCTGGGTAGAAACTGTTGATGGTATGGAGAAAGTCTGGGTAGAAATTGTTGATGGTATGGAGAAAGTTTGGGTAGAAAATGTTGATGGTATGGAGAAAGTCTGGGTAGAAATTGTTGGTGGTATGGAGAAAGTTTGGGTAGAAATTGTTGATGGTATGGAGAAAGTTTGGGTAGAAATTGTTGATGGTATGGAGAAAGTTTGGGTAGAAAATGTTGATGGTATGGAGAAAGTCTGGGTAGAAATTGGTGATGGTATGGAGAAAGTTTGGGTAGAAATTGTTGATGGTATGGAGAAAGTTTGGGTAGAAATTGTTGATGGTATGGAGAATTTTTGAGAAGAAATAAGAAAGTGTTGATGGTATGGAGAAAGTATGGGTAGAAATAAGAAAGTGTTGATTGTGTGGAGAAAGTTTGGGTAGAAATAAGAAAGTGTTGATGATATGGATAAAGTATGGGTAGAAATAAAAATATCACTAAGATGGACACCAGAGGGGAACAGAAGTAAGGGTAGACCCAAAGAGACATGGAGAAGAACAACAGAAAGGATGTTGAGCAATAGAGGGCTCACCTGGGCAAGAGCAGAAAAAAAGGCAAAGGACAGGCATTTGTGGAAAACTCTTGCGGAAGCCCCATGTGCCCTGGGCGCTTAAGGCTCAGAGAGAGAGAGAAAGAGAGAGAGAGAGAGAGATGAGTAGAAAAAAAAGAAAGTGTTGATGGTATGGAAAAAATATAGGTAGACATAAGAAAGTGTTGATGATATGAAGAATGTATTGAACAATTCAGAAGCCTAAATAGAGACAGCAGATAAACAGGTTCAGTGACATAGAACATGGATCCTGTCATGTGAAGAATGAACAGGAACAACGTGGAATGATTTCTCTGAGAGAGAGAGAGAGAGAGAGAGGGAGGGAAGGAGAGAGAAAGCGAATGAAAGTGAGAGATAGTGAGAGAATGAGAGAGACGGAGTGTGAGATGGTGAGAGAGAATAATAGAGAGAGAGAGAAAGAAAGAGAGAGATATAGAGAGAGAGTGAGTGAGGGATAGTGTGAGACAGAGTGAGAAAGAGTGAGAGAGATGGGATGTGGGATGGTGAGAGAGGGAAAAAGAGAAAGTGTGAGAGAGAATAATAGAGAGAGAGAGAAACAGAGAGAGTGTGTGAGGGATAGTGTGAGACAGACTGAGAGAGAATGAGAGAGTGTGAGAGAGTGACAAAGAAAGCGAGAGAGAGAGAGAGGAACAGGGAGAGGATAGAAGAGTGAGAGGGAGATAAAAATTGATCACAAGTGAAGAGATAGCGGGTAACAAATCGCGATAGCCACAAAGATAGTCACGCAAATATAGCGTTAGGGATCTACAGTAAAACCTGTTTCACCCAGCAAGTTTCCAAGATGATAAAAATAGCAACGAGAAAAACCCCACCTTAATAATTTCCAAAGAAATAAAGGTAGAGGGTACGAGGGTGGCTGAGTGGGCAAGTGCGTTGGCCTGTCACGCTGAGTTAAAGTTTTATTAGTTCGTCAAGCTGGAGGAAGCTCAGTGGCCCAGTCGAAGAAATGGGTACCTGGTTCCTTGTGGAGCTATGTGAGGAAAGGTCGCCAACCATGAAGCTGACTACATCACCCTCTAGTGTGTTGTCAGGTCAAGGAATTTACGGGCATGGGCACCGTATCCCCTAAGTTTGCCTATGGCACTATGGTATGGTAGGGCCTTGTATGTGTCTGTCTGTGACTGATCTTTATTTTCAGAGAAATATTTATTTAGAGACATGTAAGCCTAATTTTGTCAAGTTTAGGCCGTTTGTGCCCTTGTTTTCATTAGCTTGCCGTCAAACGAAAGAATGATGTGGTCAGTATCACGCCTGGTAGCCTTTCCTTCCACAGCTCCAGAAAAAGTCAGGTACCCATTTCTAAGTGTGGCTGGCGCTGCCGCCTGATTTGAACCAATCACCCTCGCCTCGTGAGGCGAGTACACTAATCCCTGAATGCAAATACATTTAAATAAGAAATGGAAAAGATATGAAGATCACAATGTAATGCAAATATAGCCACGCCCACAGTGAGGGGCCCCGGGCTATCGTATAACTCCAGGCTTTGATAACTTTCTCTGTTTTAAGGGAAAGGGGGCCTTACTCAGTTTTCATGTTGGTGGTGAAAGGGTATTGGGGGGGGGGGGGCTTTCTCTATTTGAGGATCTGGAGGTTGGGGGGCGGGCGGAGTGCTTCCTTTCCTTTAAGGGAAGCCCATAGAGGATAAAGACAGAATGGCTAACCAACAGAGTAAGCGGGAGTAGAGAAGAGGGTGGAGGGAGGGGGGGGAAGTAATTTTGTTTCATTTTACAAAAGTTCTCTCCTCCCGGAGTCCCTTGATAACAGCTACTATAAAATCCCCGTATATCCTCCAGGAGGCATAATTTTCGGTTCATTCTATCCTCCAGAGTCGTTTTAACCACTTTTAGAATGAGTTCATCTTGATGGGGGCTTTGGTTGTTTGCCGCTGATAAAATATCTTTTCGAAATATTTCAATCCATTTCTCTGTTACATTTTAACATTTTCTTTTCTTATTTTATACTTAATTTACAATTTTGTTAAAAAAAAAATTGTAAAGCTGTATCGGTACACCCATCCACTTGTTAACGTCTTTGGCGCTGTAGCCCATAACATAACAGATCTGTCCGGAGGTAAAAGACTTTGTCTGGTTTGGTATGATCAGTGACCAATAGCTGACCTACTAGCGTCAGTGTTGGCAACCATAGCTGACATGCTACCGTCAGTGTTGGCAACCATAGTTGACATGCTAGCGTCAGGGTTGGCAACCATAGTTGACCAAGACATTGTCCCACTTCTCCGTTGGCACCCACAGCAGCAGACCTAGCCTGGCTAACAGAGTAAGGATCGCCATAATCCCCATGGCGAGTGGACTGTGCTAAAGAAGCAATGCACATCCCCTGCTTTTTAGCTCCAATCAAAGACTGAGAAAAAAGTAGCTGCCATAACCCGCTCCCTGTCCGACACGATGTTGTCCCTCAATACCTTCACAGCATCGGCTGCAAAGAACATCAGTTCGCATCTCCAGGGAGAAAAAGAAGAAGAAGAAGGAGAAGAAGAAGAAGAAGAAGAGATCTAACTACTATACTTTTTTCACACAAGCTATCAATACTATCACCCAAATACAACACAACCCCCAGTCTCAAACACAACACAATCCCCAGTCCCAAACACAGCACAACTCCCAGTCCCACACACAGCACAACCCCCAGTCCCACACACAGGACAACCCCCAGTCCTAAACACAACACAACCCCCAGTACCACACACAGGACAACCCCCAGTCCCAAACACAACACAACCCCCAGTCCCAAACACAGGACAACCCCCAGTCCCAAACACAACACAACCCCCAGTTCTAAACACAACACAACCCCCAGTCCAAAATACAAGACAACCCCCAGTCCCAAACACAGCACAACCCCCAGTCCCAAACTCAACACAACCCCCAGTCCCAAACTCAACACAACCTCCAGTCCCAAACTCAACACAACCCCCAGTCCCAAACTCAACACAACCCCCAGTCCCAAACTCAACACAACCTCCAGTCCCAAACTCAACACAACCCCCAGTCCCAAACTCAACACAACCCCCCAGTCCCAAACGCAACACAACCCCTAGTAATCGATATAATCTCATATTCTCTCCATGCTCGTTGTTTCCATTTTTTAAAAAATGTAATAAATCCATTTTTACGCGTTTGCTTCCCTTGAATTGAGTTATCTCCTTCTGCACGCTCCAAGAAATTGGGACAAATCTCACTTGTGGTTTTTCTCAAGCCGTACACACTTCAAGCATTTATTTCTTTAGAAGAAGATGTATGTTCTCTGGGTGACTGGAGCGAGAATCCAGGTTCGTGAAATCCATTTGTTTTCGGACGCAGTCTCCATTTAAAACGAACCGAAGAAAAAAGGCCTCGCTTTCCCTTGGGTAAACATAAAATATCGTAATCCAATGAAGGACCAGTAGCTCGATAAATGTGATCTAAAAAGGTCTGGACCAAATAGCTTTAAGAAGGCTATAAGAGCTGCAGTTAGTGGTTTTAAAGTTTTTTGCTCACTATCCCCTAGGTGTTGTTGTCCACATTTATACCTGGAACTTCGGACAGGATTTCGTGGCGTTGTTAAGGATCATAGAATCGTATCAAAATGGGAGTGAGTTATTGCGGCTAGCTTGAAGACCACAGAATCACATCAAAATGGGAGTGGATTATGGTGGCTAGCTTGAAGACCACCGATTCAGATCAAAATAGGAGTGGGTTATGGTGGATAGCTTGAAGATCACAGAATCACATCAAAGTTTGAGTGGGTTATGGTGGGTAGCTTGAAGATCGCAGAATCATATCAAAATTTGAGTGGGTTATAATGGCTAGCTTGAAGATCACAGAATCACATCAAAATGGGAGTGGGTTATGTTGTGTAGCTTGAAAACCACAGAATCACATCAAAATGGGAGTGGATTATGTTGGCCAGCTTGAAGACCACAGAATCACATCAAAATGGGAGTTGGTTATGGTGGATAGCTTGAAAACCACAGAATCACATCAAAATTTGAGTGGGTTATGGTGGATTGCTTGAAGATCACAGAATCACATCGAAGTTTGAGTGGGTTATGTTAGCTAGCTTGAAGATCGCAGAATCATATCAAAATTTGAGTGGGTTATAGTGGCTAGTTTGAAGACCACAGAATCACACCAAAATGTTAGTGGGTGGGTTATGGTGGCTAGCTTGAAGACCACAGATTCACATCAAAATGTGAGTGGGTGGGTTATGGTGGCTAGCTTGAATACCACAGATTCACATCAAAATGGATGAGCAGCGCGGGCTGATGTCGGCTTTAACAGAGCGAGCCGACGGTTCTTTTGGCGAAAAAGCGCTCTCGAGTTCCGTGCGTGGGGATAAAGGTCTTCGCTTCCTTCCTGGACAGCGAGAGTTAAGGTGTTTCGATGCAGAAGCGAGTAGTTTGTCCGTCGAGCGAAGCCTATAGACAGCTAGTCAGCCAGGTTCGTGCTAAAGCTTCGGTGGTGTACTACGGTGTTGTTGACTGATGGTCTCGAAATTGACCCATCTATCGCAAAGAGTATCGGGTCTGCATTATGTAATGTGCGTTGGTTGTCGGAGGCGCGCTTTCTTCTCGTTCGTTAGAGCAGAGAGAGTCGGCCGCCGTGGCCGGTGGTTATATGAAATGAAATGCCGTCGGGGTCGAAAGGGATCCGCTCTGAGCAGAGCACTGTCTCCCTTGCCCCGCGTCGGTCAGTCGGCAGACATCCGACTAACGTTCGGTGAAGAAAGCTATCTGGTTGATCCTGCAAGTAGTCACATGCTTGTCTCAAAGATTGAGCCATGCATATCTAAGTTCACATTGTCTCACGGTGAAACCGCGAATGGCTCATTAAATCAGTCGAGGTTCCCTAGATGTTCCTACTTGGATAACTGTGGCAATTCTAGAGCTAGTACATGCTTACCAAGCTCCCGTGGATAGAGCGGTTTTATTAGTTCAAAGCCAATCGTCGTTGCCCTTCGCGGGGCGCGGCGTCCCAACTGGTGACTCTGGAAGACTTTGTGCTGATCGCATGGCCTTCTGTGCCAGCGACGCATCTTTTAAATGTCTGTCCTGTCAAAAGTCGATCGCTGTTGGCGAGATTCTTCGGCTGCCGTGCATGGGCTGAAACTCCTCCCAGCCAATGAAAAAAAATGCGATTAGGGTTGCTGCGCGGCGCCGCCGTGGAAAAGTGATTTAAAGGCTTAAGTGAAGTTGAAAAGGTATGGCCAGTAGTCTCGCGGTGAGGGCTACCCATATGCACCTCTGCTCTGGAGGCCGGCCACTTTCTAGTTACACTGGGATAATATGCCTAAACTGGCTCAACCCAGGGGTGAAACTCACTAGTGGCGAGGATTCGTCCTCCTCGACAAAAGCTCCGTCCTGGTCACCACCGGGAAGAGTAGACGGCCACGATCACAAAACGCTGAAATCGGAGACACTGGACCAGTGCAATCTAGATAAACAACCTCCTCTCAACCCGGAGGGGATATATTCATATCCAAACCACGTAGAGGTTTTCCGGTGAGTAAAGTCAAACTCGAGGGTGAACTGGTGCAACGAAAACCACAGTGTCACGCAATTCCGCTTCTGTGACCTACCGAGAATATAGGCACCAGCCCTACGACGCTCTGAGCCTCCATCCTAAGTGAGGCTGTGGCGAGGAACACAGGAATAAATTCAGTAGGATCACGTGGCGATCCTGATGGTAGAGCGTACAAAGAAAAAGAAGAAGAAGAAGATATGAAACTGGGAGTAAGTCTGTTATGTTGGCTAGCTTGAAGACTACTGAATCATATCAAAATGGGAGTGGGTGGGTTATGTTGTTGACTATCTTGAAAACCACGATTATACAAGAAAAAAAAAGCAAGCGTCTAGTCAGTCTAGTCACGATGAAATTGACATGAAGACCATGAAAACGGAAGAGAATCCTGCCCCATTAACTAGGCTGAATCTCCTACCATTACTAGGCTGAATCTCCTACCATTACTTGGCTGAATCTCTTACCATTACTAGGTTGAATCTCCTACCATTACAAGGTTGAATCTCCTACCATTACTAGGTTGAATCTCCTACCATTACTTGGTTGAATCTCCTACCATTACTTGGCTGAATCTCCTACCATTACTAAGTTGAATCTCCTACTATTACTTGGCTGAATCTCCTACCATTACTAAGTTGAATCTCCTACTATTACTTGGCTGAATCTCCTACCATTACTTGGCTGAATCTCTTACCATTACTAGGTTGAATCTCCTACCATTACAAGGTTGAATCTCCTACCATTACTAGGTTGAATCTCCTACCATTACTTGGTTGAATCTCCTACCATTACTTGGCTGAATCTCCTACCATTACTAAGTTGAATCTCCTACTATTACTTGGCTGAATCTCCTACCATTACTAAGTTGAATCTCCTACTATTACTTGGCTGAATCTCCTACCATTATTAGGTTGAATCTCCTACAATTACTAGACTGAATCTCCTACAATTACTAGGCTGAATCTCCTACAATTACTAGGCTGAATCTGCTACCATTACTAGGTTGAATCTCCTACCATTACTAGGCTGAATCTCCTACACTTACTAGGTTGAATCTCCTACCACTTGCAGAACCCCCGAGAGGAATTTTATAAAATAACGCAGAACTACTACCGTTTCCTCTTACTCAGCCACCTCTTCTTCTCTCCCACCCCCCCCCCCCTCATCCTATTGATTACCCTTTCTGTTTTCATCCACTACGGCCCCCAAGGCGCCACCCACCTTTAGAACATTGGAAGTACTCAGGGCCCCTGAGCTATGCACCAGTTGGACCCCTCTCTCACTGGGTCTGACTAGGGGAAACCAGTGACAGCTGGACCCCTCTCTCACTGGGTCTGACTAGGGGAAACCAGTGACAGCAGGACCCCTCTCTCACTGGGTCTGACTAGGGGAAACCAGTGAAGAAGTGAGGGAAAGGTTTTTTCCTTGTTTCGATCCGGTTGTACCGGGTATTTTTTTTTCTGGTACAAGACCGAAGAAAGCCCCAAGGTCGACCCAGCCTCTGAAAATGGGTACCAGAGAAATCTGGGAAGGTACATGGGGTCAGGCCGTGATAATGACCACATCAAACTTTCATGTGCCGAAGGTCATGGAAAATAAGGGCATAACACAGTATTCCCCAATATGTCTTAACGGCATGGAAATGCGAATTTTGTCTTTATTTGTACCTATTTCAGTTACCCCAAAGCCGTGTCATATCTGGGCCCAATATTGGCAACAGGAGGAAAAATCTCTGCAGGTATCTGGCGTTTGTAGAATATGTTAGAATCAAAATCTGCTGATTGTATGTGGACAGATTCAGTCAGTCATTTGCATGTCCCTTGCGGACTTTGCCTCCCTAACAGCTCTCCTGTAGGCCTCTCTGGTGTAAGCAAGATGCCCTGCTGCTGATGCATCCATTTGCAGATCATCAACGATGACTTGTAGCCGTCTTCGCCTTGGTCTTCCTCTCTTTTTTTTCCTACTATGTACTCTTCCAAGACGGTCTTCTCTAAATGAGGTTTAATATGTCCCAGTTATTTAAGTTTTCTTGTTGAATCTTCTTTACTGGATTTACAAGCTTGAAAACTTTGTTTCACAGGGTTACATCACAAACCTGGAAACGCATTATATCTAACAAGCATTAACATGTACACAACTTAAGTAGGGTCCGTGTTTACAACAGAACTTGACAAGTTGCAGTCGAAGGAAACTTGCGTTTTCAAGCCATTAAGGCATTTTGGGGATACAGTGTTAGGCCTTTATTTCCAAGACCTTCGGCACGTGAAAGTCTGATGTGGTCATTATCACGCCTGGCCACATTTACCTTCCCAGATTTCTCTGGTACCCATTTAAAGGCTGAGTGTATCCAAGGGCCTTTCTGGTGTAGTGGTACCAGAACAAAATCGCCACAGCTAAGACTTAAACCTGGCACCACTGGATTAGTAGACTGAGCGTCTAAACCACTCAGCCAACCAGGCCGCCATTTATAAAGTATGACCCGATCAGGCCACCATTTATAAAGTATGACCCGATCAGGCCACCATTTATAAAGTATGACCCGATCAGGCCACCATTTATAAAGTATGACCCGACCAGGCCACCATTTATAAAGTATGACCCAACCAGGCCACCATTTATAAAGTATGACCCAACCAGGCCACCATTTATAAAGTATGACCCGATCAGGCCACCATTTATAAAGTATGACCCAACCAGGCCGCCATTTATAAAGTATGACCCAACCAGCCCGTCATTTACAAAGAACTTTATTATGTATGTAGAATTTCAATGAGGAAAGACAAGACAGAAGTTCTATTTGTTTATTTACGTAACTTCTTCAGCGGTTGAATCTCTTCTCCACAGACATAATTTACGTTAAAATTACAATAACTTCAATTCCTCTGTTAACGTCTGTCTAAAAAACAATGTGTCGAAACCTTTTTAACAAAACATTTTTAAAGTGAAGAAATTTAATAGTTATGTACTCCGGCCGTCTTTACCTGTTGAGTTACCTGCTGGAGAGGAAGTGATGCTTGGGTTAATGGGCCATAACAGCAGCTGAAGAGTCAATCAAAACACAATATATATAGAGATGTTGTTTGAGTGGGGGTTTTTTGGCCCGTAGATTTATCCACATATTTATTTATAACGATAATACTTCTTCCAGACACGGGAGAGTGAAGTGCCGGTCCAAAGGTTTCGACGATTTTCAAGTTAGTATAACATGGTCGGGACATGTGCTCCGAATGACTGACAACTCACTACCAAAAATAGCATTAAGATGGACACCACAGGGGAACAGAAGTAAGGGTAGACCAAAAGAGACACGGAGAAGAACAACAGAAAGGATGTTGAGCAATAGAGGGCTCACCTGGGCAAGAGCAGAAAAAAAGGCGAAGGACAGGCATTTGTGGAAAACCCTTGCGGAAGCCCCATGTGCCCTGGGCACTTAAGGTTCAGAGAGAGAGAGAGAGAGAGAGATAACATAAAAAAGCACTTATTTTTTAAAGAAGTTACTCTTTGTGGTACGAGTTAAAGAATTATGTAATGAAATCAGCGAAGTCACGATGAAGAGAAAGTAAAATGTAGTATCAGAGAATCAAACGCTTTTAAAACGTGTTAAAAAAAAGCCATGATAGATAATACGAAATGAAAAGTGATGTTAACATCATACGTGAATTTTGGATAAGTCTGAAATAATGAAAGCACTGATTTACTGAGGGCATTGCTCTGTGGTACTGTGGGGGGGGGGGGATACTGACGTAATGAGGGCACGTGCTCTGTGGCACTAGCAGTAGAAATGATGTAATGAGGGCACTACTTCTTTATGGCACTAACTGTAGAAATGATGTAATGAGGGCACTACTTCTCTGTGGCACTAGCAGTAGAAATGATGTAATGAGGGCACTTCTCTGTATGTTGGCGGAAATACTGATACCATGAGGGCAGAGCTGATTTTTAAAAAAAACAAGGAGAAACGCTTGCAAGGCTGTGACAAACATACAGACAGGTAGACAATATCAGCTAAAGATGGACCATGAATATGATGTACAGTGAAAAGATGTGACAGGTGCAGGTATACATTTTCTGTGGCCAACTTTCCCAATGTAAAAAGTACATGATGATGATGATGATGATGATGATGATGATGAGGAGGAGGAGGAGGAGGAGGAAATAGGAAATGACTGGGATATACTTTAACACTTTCTGAGCAACAGTTACTAAGAGAAGGAAACCTTCACTTCTTAGCCTTTTTTTCTGATAAATTAAGTGTTTTATGCACTAACAAAACTGTTTATATTCTATTCACCACTGAGATAAACTTATTCCAAGTGTTTCCCAAGATCATATGGTCCTCTAGCGCAGCGATTCTTAACCTAGAGGTCCACAGAGGGAATTTGGGGGAGGGGGTCCACGAACCAGTGAATCGGCAATATTAGAAAAATCATAGAATTTTCTGAGTTATATATATATATATATATATATATATATATATATATATGCCTGTGGCTACCTGATGGATCCTTGCATGTGGTTACCTGGCGGATTCTTGATTGTGGCTACCTGGGGGATCCTTACTTGTGGCTACCTGATGGATCCTTACCTGTGGCTACTTGGGGACCCTTGCGTGTGGCTACTTGGGGGATCCTTGCGCGTGGCTACCTATGGGATGCTTGCGCGTGGCTAACTGGGGGATCTTTGCTTATGGCTACCTGGGGGAATCCTTGTTTGTGGCTACCTGGGGGATATTTGCTTGTGGCTACCTGGGAGGATCCTTGCTTGTGAGTATCTGGAGTATTCTCGCCAAGATTCTTGTTAGTGGTCATTTTGAATTTCTTGCAAAATCTCTTCCCTGTTCCCGGAATGCCGTAGTGCTGAGACTATATTACAAAAAGTCGAAGTAATTAAAAAAAGAAACAAAGATTATTATTTTACTTATTATTTTACTTTTCATCATTTAAAATTTATTTTTCTTTTAACTATGATAGCCATTGATTCTTATTATTGATATTTTTTTTAAAAATTGTATTCTTTCTTCTTTATTTGCAGCCTTTTAAAAGCTTCTTTTCTTCCACCGTCCATAATTCTAAATTATTCTGTTTCTCCCTTTTCTTCTCCCTCATCTCCGCTATTTCATCAAACGCTTACTTTCTTCTCGCAGTTTTTCTCTCTAATCTTCTTGCCGCCTTCCGATGAGCTAGAGAACAAAAACAAACATTTGTTGGCAGCATCGCTCTTCACGCCGACAACCACTGAAACGCCGTAGAAACTCTCAGCAATATTACATAGAAATTGTTTCAACAGCCATACAAAGAAGGGAAAAAAAAACTACGCACGTAAATTATTCTTATTTTACGGACATCAGCCGGAGAAGGTAAAATAAAAATATATAAGATGTGCGTAATTAAATTCTGAAATGGCATTCCACGGCGCTAGGGAAGAATTTCTTATTTGTTCCGTTTTCTCTGTGTGTGTGAGTGCGTGTGTATGTTTTTTATTTTCTCAGAACGCCCGTGTCCTAGCTTTAAAGGAGCGCTATTATCAGGCATGCGAGCAGAAGGAGATGCTGAGAATATTGCATCAAATTTATGGAGAAATAAACGAAACAATGCTTCATTTTTTTTTTCTGCTTAATGAGCGCTTATGTAAAATCTGCTACATCACGCGAGTAAAGGCATTGTTATCCTGCCACGGAGGCGTGATGGAGAAAGCTGCTTGACACTTCCCGGCCGTATTTCGAAGAATATTTTTATCTTAAAAAAAATAATACATTTTCCTTAAAAGAAGTCGGAGTATCTATTACAAGGTTTCTGCTGTAGATGTTCAACGTATCATCTCTCCCTATAATAGCACATCACAGCCGCTGCCCCACGATCGTCTACATTTTGGGATTAGTCATTTACATGTCCCTTGCGGAGCTTTGCCTCCCTATCAGCTCTCTTGTAGGACTCTCGGTTGTGAGCAAGATGCCCTGCTGCTGATGCGTCCATTTGTAGATTATCAACGATGTCTTGCAGCCATCTTCGCCTTGGTCTTCCTCCCTTTCTTTTTTTCCACTAAATACCCTTCCAAGACGGTTTTCTCTAGATTATCAACGATGTCTTGCAGCCATCTTCGCCTTGATCTTCCTCCCTCTCTTTTTCCCATTAAATACCCTTCCAAGACTTCCTTCTGTTAATTCAATTTGGGATACTTGTCAATAATTTATTTAGTTTCGTCCACTTTTGATATAAATTCCTTTAATTTTATCATCGAAAAAGTTTTAAATAAATTTTTTTTCTGCGGCCTGGTTAGCTGAGTGGTTAGGCGCTCGGCGTACTAATCCAGTGGTACTGGGTTCAGTCCCAGTATGGGATTCAGTAGGGATTTTTCTTTTTCTGGTACACAACAAAACGGCGCCGAGGTAGACCCAACCTCTAAAAATGGGTATCAGAGATCGCTGGAAGGTAAAGCGGCCAGGCGTGATACTGACCACATCAGACTTTCATGTGCCGAAGGTCACGGAAAATACGGGACTAACACCGTATTCCCCAGTGCGCCTTAATGGCATGGAAACGGGGATTTTACCTTTTACCACTCTGCGTCCAAAATATTTCAATTTCTAGATTTAAATACCTCATAACTTCTGGTAATAAAATTCATTGATTGATTTATGGTTACTGTTAATACTTTAAACGAAAACATCACAACTAACGCAGCGATATCAGATTTTCAAATGGTGACAGCTCAACACCTTTAAATCTGGACACAAAAAAAATACCTGATGGTAAATTAGGCTCCCAGAGTGGCTAGAGTAGCTTACTAGCCCTCTACAGATGGCGCTGCATGCAGAACACACTCTTTTATTTTATTTACGTCCACATTACTTAACTCTTTCATCCCCGAATTAATTTCGGTGCTCTGTCAGAATAAGTTCTGATGAGAAGTCCTCTATAATCTAAAATTATGGCTTGGTTAGAAATGTGCTCTTTTTCATTATATTTAGGCTTTGCTCTGAGTAGTGATTCCCATTGATGTACAGGATCCAGAAACATTGGCAGTGTTGTTTTCTTGGAGTAAAAGAGTTAATTCTGTGATCGCCTAAATCTTTCAGTTAGTCGGTTACTCCGTTGCCTAGTTCATGCTTTCTTGAAGTTAGTGTAGAGAATTTAATTTTTACCAAAAACATAAACTTTTTTTCTGACACATTGGGTGTCAATCTTCAAAGGGCCGCATAAGGCCCTCAGTCTGATAGCTGGCTACTCCTTTTCTAATGTAACAACAGTCCAACAACATCTGTTAACTAATTCTGTCATAACCATAATTTACTTCATATCCCACCTTAACATACCGTAAGTGCTGTCATTCTCATTTCCATTACTTCTGAACTGGAATAGAATTTAGTGCGAAGCGGTCTTGGAAGCTGTTTAGGAAACAGCCCATAGAAATTCCTCGCTTCCCTATTCACGTTGCCGTACATATACGAGGGGTGATTGATAAGTTATCGGCCTAAGGTACAATGGATTATTTGTGGACAACTTTTTGGGGTTATTTCTCAACAAGGTCCCCTTGCAGTATTTGCTGTCTCAAAGCCCCAGCCCTATAAGGTTTCAGAATTTTCTTTCATTGAAAACAACTCGATGTAACTTTTCATTTTACCAGTCAGAGCTCTTCTGAATCCAAAGTTTAACTAGTGTTTTTCTGCCATGCCTGATAAAGGGAGACATGTTGAATATCACGATCGGAGTGTAATATTCAAGTTGTTTTTTTTTCGAGATCGGATGGTAGAATGGTCACACCGACCGACTAGACCTATCTTAATAGATGTGTTTCTCGTAGCTGTAGACCTGTTAGATTTATCTGATGTCAAAAACATCCATAAATATTGATGTTTCTGTGTTGAACTACATATTTTTTATATTGGATCATGACACAGTTAAGGTAAGTATAAAGTAGATTTTATTGCTCAATCCTTAAAAAAAAAAAATTAAGCGCCCAAAAATTGTTCCATCGTTTCACACCAGTTGTGTTTTTCTCCTTTTTTTTGTAAATGACAAATAACTTCATTTATGAATCTTCACTCATTTCCACTTACTTTAATATGCGATACACAAGCGGTGATCATGGAATTAATTCGGTACAATCAATTTTACACACGACCCCCATCCCCCAAAATATCGTGTAAATGTCCGCGTCGTCGGGATAATAGGGAACGTTTTGGAAATAACGAATAAACATAACAACAACATCACATCTCCACGTTGTCCCACTACTTGTCTGTACACTTCCTATATTGTCCCACGTATCATCTTCTTTCCTCTGTGAGAAGAAGCTCTCCCCCCACCCCCCCCCTCCCCCCACGAGTCCAGGTTGTGCACCCGCTTTTTGGGTATTCATTCTGAGTAAAACTTCACTGTACCCCAGGTCATCATGAACTATGGCATTCGTGGCTCCATAGCTGATGTCCAACTGTGCTGCAACAGCGAACGACGTTATCCGTCGGCCATCTCTGTTCGAGACCTGCACCCGGACATTGTAGGCTTGTGTGTATTATTTAACGGCCGACCAGATCGAATTTCATTGGTTACGCTTGCTCCCCACCCCCACACCCCACCCCCCAATCCTTTTAAACCCGTCCTGCCCATTCATAATCTTCCCCGTGAGTCACACTGTTTTCCCTCTCCTACTGACACAACATCCTACAATGAGTTTTAGCAGGTCTCTCTCACACTGTCCAAAAAAATCTCACTACTGCGCTTTTTTTTTTTGTTTTTGTTTTCAACAATGATGTAATCCACCCAGCTTTTGCGTCCATGTTTATTTGACGTTGGCTTCAGCTAGACTAAGAGCAGAAGGACGCGCTGTGCGTGCTCGAACTACCCATCACTCATTGCGAGCGTGTTGTACTGCGTCAGTTTTTGTCCGTTACCATTACAGCGTAATTTTCAAATTGCCTTTAATTTTTTTTTTTATACTCTCTCGTATGTATCATTATTTTTATTTTTGCTCTCTACCTGCGAGATTTCACTTGAACTAGGACTGGTATAGTGCTTCACTTGAACAAGGACTGAATATAGTGCTTCACTTGAACAAAGAGTGAATATAATACTTCAGTTTTTATTTTTATTATTTTATTTTGAAATAGTTTTCTTTTCTTTCTCTCTCTCTCTCTCTCTCTCCTCTCTCTCTCTCTCACACACACACACATTTATAATGTATGTAGTTACTTCTGTACTTAGTGAATGTTTAAGAGCGAAACGTAAATGTTATATTTTATTTTATGTCTCTCAGCTTCAATGTTAGTTATGTTTGTTATATGAACAGCATATTTGTAGAATGTCTGGAATAGAGTGAAAGATGTATGATAAAGGGCAGAATGTCAGACGGGCCTGCGTGCCCAATTCTTAACCCTTTTGAAATAAAGATCAATCAATCAATCAATCAATCTCTCTTTTGGATGTTGGCATATACCGTCATACTATCTAGAGTACCTGTCTTGCTATGGCTGGATAGACCTCTTTTTATCTTACTTAATTTCCTTCATTGTTTTACAACGACGCTACATTTCAGCGAGTACTAAACTTGCTGAAGCCATTGTCCAGTAAAACATCCTTTCAAATTTGCAGGTGGATGTGTTGAAGAAAAGAGAGAGAGGCAAATTTGTATGCTGAGATTCGAATTTTTCTATTTTACTTTTGTTTTTCTGTTCCGGAAAGAAGGAGATTGATTGATTGATCTTTATTTCCAAAAGGTTGAGAATTGGGCGCCCAGGCCCGTCTGACATCCTGCCCTTTATCATAAAACTTTCTCTCTGTTCCAGACATTCTACAAATATATTGAGCATATAACACACATAATTAATATTTACAAAGCTGACAAAAATAAAATAATATGAAACATTCACCTTTCACTCTTTTTCTTACACTCAATACAGAAAGTAACTACATATATATATATATATAAGTTATCCTAACAATCTCACACTAATGAATTTTTACCAGACTACTGTTCAGAAAAAAACATAATCAGTTAAATTCAGGGTCAGTACAGAGTCTAAAATAACATATAGATGTTTGAATCATGGAGCCATGTAGTCGATATCATGTAGATACTGGAAAAGTATATAGTTATAGGAAGGAGTATAGGTTTTTTTTTATATAGGATGGGAGGGTATTCCAAAGATGTGCAACAGATTAAGCAAAGCTTAGGAAAGGAGAGCATAAGAATAAAGAAAGCTCAGAGAAAGTAAGTAGAAGGAAAGAGAGAGAGAGAGAGAGAGAGTGAGAGAGAGAAAGAGAGAGAGAGGAAATCAGTGGAAGGCAATAGAGACGAAGAAAGTGGGGAAAAATAGATTATAATTATTTATTTCACGATCGATGTTGAAGAGCTCTAGAAGTCTGTAATTCTCTCTCTCTCTCTCCTCTCTCTCTCTCTCACTCTCTCACACACACACACATGTGAATGTATATGTGCAAATGTACATGTGTGGGTGTGTTTGTTTATATGTGGTATGTGTGTGTGAATAAATGCATCGGTATGTATTTGATTTAAGACAAGCATAGGCATATGTGTACTATCAAAGTCTAAATTACGAGTAGTTTAATCTGAAGTATGACTTGATTGTTCTATCTATTATATTGCTGTTTCAAAAATGTTTGAGTTTATAATGAATGTGAGCATGTAATAAAGTTTATTTCGTGCAGTTGCATAAAGCAGAATGTGGAGTGTATGGAAGGAAAGGGTTTATTAATTATTTACTTGCTCATTTTATGTCTTTTCCTGCATATTATGTTCTTTAACATCCCCTATGAACAACTGTGTTAAGAACACACTTATCTTAACATAGTCTTTGTGAGACAGGGAACACAGATCTTTTTTGCTTAAAAACTCTGACCTAGTTTTGTAGCCCAGAAACCTGCAGCAATCAATGCTAATTATAATTGTTATTTTTGTAAAATGTAATGTTCGGTTGGTGGACGGATGGGGACATGGAGATCGCCGGCGGGGATGAGGAAAGTCTGGTGTGAAACCAATGAATCCAGGACGTGACAAGCCTATGGGTCTTAACAACAATGGCTATCAGAATGATGAAACATAACAGAGTCAGCAGACTATAGGTGGCGGGGAATTGATATCCTTGAGGCACTCATCAGATTCCACATCCCAAAGTCGAAGTGTCTCTGTGGAACCGTCTCAAAGCCGTCTGGCCAGGCAGCATTGCATGCTGGATCTGACATGGAGAACTGACATAAGTACAGCAATCAGCGGCTGGAAAACAAAGTTTTGGCCTTTTCAGCGTACACCAATGTCTTCATGGCAGTCTGAGCAAGACCACAGTCTGCCCTAGCAAGGAAAGGTGCTGAAGTCGGAGGTATCCAGCCAAAAGGCGCATCGCAAAAATCAGAGTACCACGCATCATCGCCCGTGTGCGTACGTAGAATAAGAAGATGTTCAGTAACAAATGTTGAATATCTGTGACTGAATGAAAGTTGTATGATGAAGGCCAGAAGTGTAGACGGGCCTGCGTGGCCAATTCTTAACTCTTCGAAAATAAAGTTTGTTCGTTCGTTCGTTTTCTCTCCCCAGATATATATATATATATATATATATATATATATATATATATATATATATATATATAGAGAGAGAGAGAGAGAGATAGAGAGAGAGAGAGAAGAAGAAGAAGAAGAAGAAGGAAAAAAAACACAAGATTTTAGGGACATACTGGGGGGGGGGGTGAAGACTGTTTGATTTGGCAGTCAACAACCAAAAGCTGGAATGTTAGCGTCAGGGTTGATAAGCACCATAGCTAATCAAGACCCTCTCCCACCTCTCCGTTGGTGCCCCCAGTAACAGGCTTAACCTGGCTAACAGGGCAGGGATTGCCATAATCCCCATAGCGGCGAAGTCTGCTAAAGAATCCCCCCCTCTCTCAGCCCCTTCTCCTGATTTTTAGCTCCATTCAAGAACGACAAAAATAGTCACCGTAACCCGCTCCCTAGCCGACACAATGTGATGCCACAACATCTTCGCTGTATCAGGGGCATCAACTCGCAGTTTCAAAGAAGAAGAAGAAAAAGAAGAAGAAGAAGAAAGGAAATTCCACACTTTATGTTTTCAAACCTAAATGTTAAAATAACAACAATCACAATCTCTACTGATTGTTGAAGTAAATTTTTTTTTTTAAATTTCAATATTCTCTCTCTCTCTCTCTGTCTCTCTCTGAACCTTAAGTGCCCAGGACACATGGGGCTTCCGCAAGGGTTTTCCACAAATGCCTGTCCTTTGCCTTTTTTCTGCTCTTACCCAGGTGAGCCCTCTATTGATCAACATCCTTTCTGTTTGTTCTTCTCCATGTCTCTTTTGGTCTACCCTTACTTCTGTTCCCCTGTGGTGTCCATCTTAGTAATTTCAATATTAGAGAAAAAAAAAGTTGTTTCGGGTGTCGCTGAACATGGTGAGTTCCTAGTTTAGGGTCGGGCCCGGCGTAAAAAGGGGGGGGGGGGTGAATTAGAGCAATGAGAAGAATGAACAGAACAAATAAGGTGTGTTCAATAGAAATATGAGAGTAGGAACAGGCAAAGGGAAATGGAAGACGAACATAATGTTAACTTGAGTTTTACGAATGATAACATCTTATGGTTTTTAAGAATATTTTTCCCAGTTTTTGTTTCTTTATCTTTTATCAATAATTTATAGGAGATTTCTACTATTATCAATTTATTCATGGGAATTTTTTTTTATCTTTATAGATGCATTTATGGTAATTTTCTACTATTATCAATGTCTTTCACGTTATATATACACTCGAGCGGATTTTTTGTTTGTTTGCTTGTTTGTTTGGCGTACCTCTGCCGGGTTACCCCAGCCTTAAAAAAAGAGTACCTCGGGTTTCCCTAGGAAAACAAAGACAGGTGCTGGCATCCAAAACTCAAATGCTGTAGTGTGGCTAGAAATGTGAAAGTACTAACACTTCACACCTTTACGGCATGCAAATACTGCTGGACACAGATTTCTACTTTATTAATATTTTTACTGGAAATTTCTATTTGTATCTTTTGTACTTATGGGATTTTAAAAAAATTATTTTCAATGTATTCATGGAAATGTTCCATGAATTTTCATTAAGGTGTTTATGGGAGTTTTATTAATTTTATTAATTTTCAATGCATTGATGGGAATATTATATATATATATATATATCTACACCATTTTGGGGGACTTTTTTATTTTTATCAATGCACTGAAGGGAATTCATTCGGAACTAACTTGTCTTACTAGCTCTTTCTCCCCCCTCCCCCCCCCCTCTCTCTCTCTCTCTCTCTCTCTCTCTCTCTTTCTCTTTCCTTGTTCCCCTCATCATCCAGCTCGAATCCCAGAAGAAAGATGATACGAGAGGTAAACATAATTGTCTCTGATAACTGTTCATTTGTTTTCCTTTTCAGCGCGCTAACACACAGAGACAAGAAAGCTCGAGATAATCGCTGGCCAGATATTCCAGATAATAGGAACCGCTGGACACAAATCTGGGAGAGGAAGAATACACAAACCGCGTCACAGCAAATATATTTTCTG
This sequence comes from Achatina immaculata, assembly GCA_009760885.1. Classification (NCBI taxonomy): domain Eukaryota; kingdom Metazoa; phylum Mollusca; class Gastropoda; order Stylommatophora; family Achatinidae; genus Lissachatina; species Lissachatina immaculata. Next base: position 16,388,455 of record CM019693.1, on the reverse strand, counting down.
ATCGAGATACTGTCCCATCTTTTGCCAGAGATGTACAAAAAACCCACGGAAACCATTAGGGAAATATGACGAGGTGATGAAAGAATAGCAAGTTGAGAAGATTAATACAAGATAACGCCCCTCTTGTATTCTTAGCCAGCAGAAGGTCCGTGTATCATAGATTATCTACTGGCAAATAACAAGGCTGAATTATCATAGATTATTTACTAGGAAATAACAACGGTGACTTGACATAAAGCGTTTGTTCTTTTAACCGTTTTTTTTAAAATAGCAATGGACCCCTTTCCCGGCCTGAGAACAGCTGTGGACCCCCTGTTTTACTTTAGAGCAGTTGTGGATCCCCTTTTTTTACTTTAGAGCAGCTGTGGACCCCTTTTCAACTTGTGAACAGCTGTGGACCCACTTTTCGACTTGAGAACAGCCGTGGACCCACCTTTCGACTTGAGAATAGCTGTGGACCCACTTTTCGGCCTGAGAACAGCTGTGGATCCCCTTTCCGGCATAAGAACAGTTGTGGCCAGTCTAGATATTTTATATCTAAGTCTAGATAATTTTTGTCCAATCTAGATAATGAAAATAGTCATCTAGATGTTAACTATAAATCTGGACAATTTTTAATTGAATCTAGATAACTCTGGATAATTTTATTACAGTCCACCCAAAAGATAAAAAAAATAAGGTAAAGAGAGAATGTACTTTGAATAAATCTTCCATAATTAACCCTTTTTCAGTGAATAAATAAATGTTTCAGTTCTTTAACGTACTGCAGACAGACAACACTAGAGCTGACCTGCCGCGGTCGATTTTGGGATTCATTCTTTTCAAGCTAATGAACTTTGCGCATGCGTCATACTAAGTATCTTGAACTTGTATAATTGGACAAATGTGATGCTGAGAGCATTGCGAAGGAGATTAAAAGTCTATTGACTGAGATGAAACTGTAACTTAGGACACTTACAGATAATGCACACAGAAATAGCGAGCTTCATTTACTGGATATGTGTGAAGTCTAGTTAGGTTTCATCCCCTATTCTTTCACTCCTGAAATAATTTGTATGCTTTCCTAGAACAAACTTTGTGGGGAAAATTTGGGCAGAAATAAACTAGAAGAAAGTCGCTCTATAATTTAAAAATAATAGTTGTGTTAGAAGACAGGCCTGTTGTAGAGTTGTTTGATGACTGTATGAAGTCAACGTTTGAGTAAATGAATTAAACAAAAAAAAAAAATTGCGAAGAAATGGACCGGTATAAAGAAACAGTACCGGTGAAACCATAACTAGATCAGAAAATTGACTGCAGTTGTAAAGAGATTGATGTACAGAGAGATTACTGGAAAACGCTGAAATTAGATAAAGAAGAAGATGCAGTTAGTGAAGATGATAAAGGTACATGCTTGAGTTTGTCTGGTTAGCGGGGTTGGGGTATCCCCTATCAAAGGAGAAGTAAAATGCCTACTTAGCTCCGTCAGTCTACGGGACACCCTTGGGCAAGGTGGAGTACCCGTATAGTCCCACAGTCAGGGTGACGTGAAGCCAGGGGAGCAGGTGGTGGATGGAATGAGAGAGCAGCTGACAGATAATGTTGGTTATGGTTACCATTCTACGATGGTAGGCAGATGATCTCAATGTAGGGACAATGGCTACGATCACTGACTAGTACAGTCACTGCCAGGAAGGAAAGCAATGATAAACTACCTTCCTGAAATATACCAAGAACCCCAACAGCAAATGGATGCATCAGCAGCAGGGCATCTTGCTTACAACCGAGAGGTCTACAGGAGTGCTGTTAGGGAGGCAAAGTTCCACAAGGGACATGGAAAAGACTGAAAGTTGTGCTAGAAATGTGCTACTTTCATTTTAATTAGACTTTCCCTAACTGTGATCCAGAGCATTGATTGGCATAGGTGTACAAGACCTACTCAATCCTGCCAGTGTTGTTTGTAGAGCTAAAGAGTTAGCGACATTTACGAGCCAGTCTTTGCATTTGCAATTTTACATCTTCTGAGTGTCTCCCATGGAGTCTAGAGTTTCTAGAAACACACAATTTATAAAAAAAAACATATTTGGGCTACTAATCTACTATATGTTTTTAATGGAGTACACTTACTGGCCCTTGGATTCCCAGAAATCCTTCAAGGAGGAACTCCACGAGTTCAGCGCGCTAACACACGCAGACACGAAAGGGCCCCTGGTTAAGAATAACAGTCCTCAAGTATTACTGATAAATACCAAGTCGACTTATCATTGAATTTCTGCTGTTAAATACCAAGTCGACTTATCATAGAATTTCTGCTGTTAAATACCAAGTCGACTTATCATAGAATTTCTGCTGTTAAATACCAAGTTGACTTATCATATAATTTCTGCTGTTAAATAACAAGGTCGAATTATCATAGAACATCAAGACTGGAAATGATGACCTAGGACGACTCCGCACAAGGCATGAAACTAACAGGGAAGAATTAGCATGTCTTTGGCTGCAGGTAAGTCTGCTATGAAAGAGAATGTTGGCTGTAATAAGATTTGAAGAAGATGAAGAAGCAGCAGAATGTTTAGATAAAAGGGCTGTGGAGGGATGTGTACATGAGACGCAATAAACTGAGAGAACACGAGCAATCATTTACAAAACTGACAAAGAAAACGGCCAAACATTGCCCGTATCACACATGGTAGCCATAATGATACTACTAGTAATAATAAAATCTTTGCTACACTTGACAGGTTATAGGGGAGGGGGAGTGGACACTGTCCGATATGGCAGTCAACGACCTATAGCTGTCATGCTAGCATCAGGGTTTACGAACCACTGTAGCCCCAAAAGCCTTTCCCCACTACTATATGGCACCCCCAGTAAGATGTCTAGTCAGGTTATCGAGGCAATGGCCGCCGTAGTCCCCCTTAGCAATGGAGTCCGTTAAATAGGTATTGTGCAGCTCCTTGCTTTTTACTTCCAATCAGGGAATGACAACAAGAAAAGGCTGCCATAAGCCACCTCCAGTCACACACGAAGATTTGTTTCAGCGTCTTCACTGCAAAGAGCAGCGGCCCCGCAGTTCCAGAAGAAAAAGAATAGGTTATAAATTCCATGTCACAGATGGCAAAGCAACCAGACAGTTCATGAAACCATCAGCGGTTTCAATCCTTCTAAAAACAAACAAACAAACAAACAAACAAACAAACAAACAAACCCCAAGCATTTCTGTATATCTTTGAACTATTAATGCTGTATGAAACTAATGAATGAATGAAAGTAGCAATGACTTTCAGACGGTCAGTGAGTTTTCAGCTTTTCTCCTTTATCTGAATTAAAACGTTATTTTGGTGACATCTTCATTCATTTCTCCTTGTACATCATACATTGCTAACCTCTTATTCTTTATGTTCTTGCGCTTGAATTTATTAGGCCTAAATATTGAATCATTATTGAGTATAATAAATACATACCGACAATCAGAAGGCCCGAAGACACGTATCTTTGCCTCTCACGGTCTCAACTTTCTCTATAAAATAACTGGCCTTTCATCAACAGCACGTGGTCTCATCCGTGCGAAGAGCGTTTCGCATATTTTACCGCCACAACAAACATAGTCTACCCTCTAAAACCGCCAGTATTCATGCCTCAGGTAGACCGGGATATACAAACAGCCAGTACCTGCCTGCCCTTTGTCCAGTATGAGAACTTTATACCAAAACCATCTCCGTCTTTATCTAAGCTTTCATCACTTTCACCTATTTTGGCCGTGTCTCGTCTTCCACCGTTCTTGATATACAATAAAACTTTCTTCAAGCTCTGTTTCCTCTTTTTCTTATACACAATACAACAGAATTTACTCTCATAGAACTAAAAGAGAGAATACGTTATTAAAGTACTAGTTAAATCTTGAAATTGACTTGAGAATATGTGAATCAATCCAGAATATGAATTTGACGGATGACTGAGCCTTCTGAACTCTAGATTTATATATTCTTCATATGTTGGACTGTATACTGAGCCTTCTGAACTCTAGATTTATGTATTCTTCATATATTGGACTGTATACTGAGCCTTCTGAACTCTAGATTTATGTATTCTTCATATATTGGACTGTATACTGAGCCTTCTGAACTCTAGATTTATATATTCTTCATATATTGGACTGTATACTGAGCCTTCTGAACTCTAGATTTATATATTCTTCATATATTGGACTGTATACTGAGCCTTCTGAACTCTAGATTTATATATTCTTCATATGTTGGACTGTATATTCTTATTTCATCTAGCATTTTCTTGTTCGATCCAACACAGTGGTCCCCAAAGTTGTAGTATCTACAATCAATTCAACTTTGAATACTCGTGTATCTTAGACACTTTGTGTTTACGAAATCCTGCTATAATTCATTCTCTCTCTCTCTCTCTCTCTTTCTCTCTCTCTCTCCTTGAACCTTAAGTGCCCAAGGCATGGGGCTTCCGCCAGAGTTTTCAACAAACACCTGTCTTTTTTTTTGCCTTTTGTTCCGCTCTTGCCCAAGTGAGCTCTCTATTGCTCAACATTGTCTCTGTTGTTCCTATCCGTGTCTCCTTTGGTCTACCCTTACTTCTGTTCCTCTGTGGTGTTCATCTTTGTGTTATTTTTGGTCCTGCTATAATTACTCCCATGTTATTATGACTTCACCCGTCATTACATTCATTTTAATAGAGATAACGATTTGTCATTTGGTCATGGAATATACTGACTACTAACTTTAACACTGGCGAAGAGGTTAGTGCACAGATCTCTGATGGCACCAGCCAGTGGTTTATTTCCCATCAGAAACGCTTCAATCAGCCCTGCTATACAAAAAATGTATACGTAATACTTCCTGGAGCTAGTGAAAGAAGGAAACTTAGCTAGACGCTGTGGCGTGAGACATGGCTAGAGGACACAAGCCTGGGGAAAAATCTTTGGGGCTCCTATCAGGATCTGGAGAGGACTGTGAGCTTTGCCATGTCGACAGGGATCAGGATCTGATGTGACCAGCAACCTCGAACGCAGAAGAAGAAGAAGAAGAATTAGCTAGATACTGACATAAATCTCTAGTGCTCCGACTGGTCAAAGCATAAAGAGATACAAGAACTGTATCTTCTGTATCCTTCAGTGGCACAGAACACGATATTTTATATCCAATAATTAACGTAGTGTATTGCGAGACAAATCCCAACTAAATGCTAGATCACCCGGAAACACACAATCAACAACACATTGGAGTCATCTCTCTAAAAACGTTGAAAGAAATCCTGAACTCTACGGCCGAACACGTTTGGGCGGGCCCCGAGTGTAATGAAGCCACTCCCCAGGACCAGCAGCAGAGTTAGCCCAACCCCCCCCCCCCTTATTTTTTACAGTTACAGTACTTCGAGACACGAGGAGTTAGTTCCTCTTGAATAACTTCTCTAAAAATTCGAAATTCCCTAACAAAGCAAAGAATGGTGGAGCACTGAGATATAACCGAGTATCACCGAACAAAAGAAACTATTACTTTTGAGAAACTGCAGAGAATGGAAGGTTACAGAAAGTTCCAATCGATGCTAAAAGAAAAAAAAATGATGAAAGGCTCAGCTTGACAGCAGCATAATAGACCAGACATTCTTCAGTAAGAACACAGGTCTAGAACTTTGAAGAATTATCAACTACCTTCAGCGAGTGAAGCTTATGCCATTCAGTAATCCAAATTTTTCTCATCTTGCTGTCTTCAGAAAGTGGTAACAGCAAACTTTCTACTCGATATAACCTTCAATTCAGTAAATCGATACATTACAAGTACATATGTTTCATATAGTTATACCAATGTGTGTGTAGTTATACCAGTGTGTATAATTATACCACTGTGTGTATAGTAATACCAGTGTGTGTATAGTTATACCAGTGTGCGCAAGGACATAAGTAAATCGAACAGAGAGTCAAGTAGATACACAGTAAGCCAGACAGACAAAGAGGCAGGCACTCAGAGAGACAGACAGACAGACAGACAGACATACAGACAGACATACATACAGATAGATAGATAGATAGATAGATAGATAGATAGATAGATAGATAGATAGATAGATAGATAGATAGATAGATAGATAGATAGATAGATAGATCCCACTGTGTACCACAACCTTGGAGTCGACACAAGGCCTGTAGTTTTAATCACATCAATTCTGCGAGGGCTATCTTGATGGACGCCGACTGTTGATTCAAACTGTATCAGGTTTATTGACACGGATCAGAATGCGTTTCCGTGTCAGTGGCGATAGACACCTCTCCGGCAGCCTGCTTAGCTTCATCGGGTAGAGAGTTAATGGGAGAAGCGTTCCTCAAGGCGATGGCTATCAGGCAGAAATCTGAGGTTTATCTTTCTTAAAACTACGTAGAATTTACTTGAAACGGGGTTTTTAAAGCTCAATAATATGTTTTGATTATGCCTTGATTTCTAGGGGTAAAGACGCTGTTTGGTATGGCGACCCACAGCTGACATTCTAGAGTCAGGGTTGGTGAATCTTAACTGGCCAAGATCCTATCCCACCTCCCCGTTGGTATCCCCAGTAAAACAGGTCTAGTCTGGCTAAAGGGGTCAGGAATCGCATTAGTTTCCATCATCATCATCATCTTTGCCGTTCACTCCCTTGAGAGCCTCTCTCTCTCTCTCTCTCTCTCTCAACCTTAAGTGCACAGGGCACATGGGGCTTCCGCAAGGGTTTTCTATAAACGCTTGTCTTTTGCCTTTTTTTATCCGCTCTTGCCCAAGTGAGCCCTCTGTTGCTTAACATCCTCTCTTTTGTTCTTGTCCATGTCTCTTTTGGTCTACCCTTACTTCTGTTCCCCTGTGGTGTCCATCTTAGTGCTATTTTTGTAGTGAGTTGTCAGTCATTCGAAGCACATGTCCCAACCATCGCCAGCGTCTTTCCTCAATAATTGTTGTCAGTGGCTTCATCTGCATCTCTGCCAACAAGATGTTATTTCTTATGGTTTTTCGCCAAAATATTCTTCTGATTCTTCGTAAAACATTTAGTCTGGAAAGACTTCAGCTTGTTTTCCATGTTTTGGTGAGACCATAGGCCACGGATAAAGGCTCTTCAGTCATCCATGTTCTTGAAAATATTCTCTGCTTCCTTCCATGTGTATCCCTTGTCTCTGAGCACTGTCATAATTTCTCTTCTCCAGGTAAGTCTAGGACATTAGTTTCCATGGCGTTTTGTTATTTTGGTGATACATTTTCACTTTTAGACATACCTTAAAGAAACTTACCCAGAGAAACAAAAGAAGAAAATTCTTACAGAAGTTATAGAACATTAAAAACTGATTAAAACCAAGAACAAAATATAAAAATTCTTGGAACTTGTAAGAAGACAGAAGTTAGAAAGACTGACGTGAAGAAATATGATTGACAGCAAGTATTATCATGGCACCTGATGGGGGAAATGTATCATGCTTTGACACTTTTGATTTGTTTATTAAAACAAAAAAAACCACGCAAAACATAATACTCTATAGTCACTTCATCTCACTGACAACTCAGAAGACTAATGATGCCTTGCACAAAACTAGACAATCTGGAAGACTAACCCAGCACATACTCGACGACAATTATGTATGTGGATAATTTGACGGTGTAAATCACGTATCTTATATCCTTCCCGACCCGTTAAACGTCACATAGGGCTCACAAGGTAATTCGCCAATTTTTCCTGTTTTCGGCTAGTATTTCAGCCTCATCAAAGGATTTTATGCCTATTAATTTGACTTCTCTTAACAATGTCCTCTTTAGAGTTTCACCTGGTCTGTCTCTTTTTTTTTTCTTCGGCCTGACGACGTAAATACAAAAACAAACACAAAAATGTTCAAGCTCCACAAAATCTTCCATAGTACTTTTTGATAAGAAGACGGGTCGGAAGCAAGTAGGAAGAAATCATCTATTTTGGATTTTGTTTTCCAAGCGTCATCTTGTTGGCTGTCACATGGCGCGGGTACCTCGTCGTGGCGTGACAGCTTGCGTACCCTGGCCATTCCTAGAGCTATACTAACGGGAGCTTTACTCCTGGCAGTTCTAACCAAGCTGGGAAGGTCTGCGAGGATAAGGGTCAGATGAAACTTGCACCCTGGTCCTCCATGCTGGGGGGTTGGAGCATGGGGCCAACGACCCCATCTCCGTAAGAAAAGATTAGTGTTACTGAACAGACAGAAAAATCCAAAACACCAAAATAACAATCTACAAAACTATAAATAAGACCAGCCGTCATGTATGGATCAGAAACGTGCAGTACAACAAAGACGGACGAACAATAAATGCAGATCTTTGAGAACAAGATCCAAAAGAAGAATCTTTTGGGCCCATAAAGGTTACCAACAGTGTAGAATTGAGAGCTAGAAAGAACACACTGAACTGAGCAGCTTATTTAAATCCCAACGAGTTATAAATATCTTGAAACTGAACAGATTACGCGAGTTTTGCTATGTAGAAAGAATGGAATAGAACAGATAAGCGAAGATTATGTATGCACGAGAGAAGAGGGAAACAATACCAATGGACAGACCAAGACAGAGATGGAAAAACAGCATAGAAGAGGATATAAAAGAAATTGATGTCACCAACTGGAGAGAGAAGATTAGGAATAGAGAGGAATGGATGCGAACTTTATCTGCAGCAATGACTCAGAAAGCTGAAGAAGAAGAAAAAGAAGGAGAAGAACAAGAAGAAGAAGATCATCTTGCTGAACTGTTTTCTCTCATGGCTGACTCTACCAATGTGGTATTTGGATAATCGGACACGGGGGGGGGGGGGGGGGGGGGGAGTAGGAGAAGACTCGATCGATACGACGACCAAAAGCTGATATTCTATTTACGACGCAAGGTCAACAAAAGCTACAGAAAACAGTAAACACTTCAGAGAGATATTAAAAACAACAGCAGCAATCAAATTACTGCTCCTCTCTTCAAATCACTCACCTGGAGAGGTAAGGCCTGAAACTCACGAGGCATCAAATCTGCATCTTAAGCGTATCATCATGGCCGATCTGTGCTGACACGGCAGATGAAAGGGATGATTTCTGAGCAGCCTTGAAGATGAAGTGGCGATAGAACATTCATCAGAATGTTCCTATTTCAACTTCAGCGGGGAAAGAGAGAGAGAATGAATATCACGGGGATGAAAATAGAAACCATATGTTCCAGAATTCGCGTATTCATCAACGGCAAGCTAAGGTGAACAATATCTAAATAGAAGAAGTGAAAATATTAAAACTTGTGATTATATGGACGTGAGAAATAATACAACAGTAATGAGCAGACGGAAATAGAAAGAAGAGGAATATGTACAGAACGAATAATGAAGAGAATAATAAAAATGATAATGAAGAAAGAGATTTTGACGATAAAGAAAGTTAAAGACAAGGTACAGGCAAATAAAAATGAACAGAGAAGGAGCAGAAAGTAAAGTAGGCATAGTATTCATTACTTCCAATGTTCAGCTGGAATGTTTGTTTAGACTGTAGGGAAACTTCTAACTCGAATAAAGCATCTAATATAACTAAGAAAGATTGAAAAGTTTTCACACAAAAGCGCAAGATTTCGTTACAAGATCAAGAAAACGTGTATAACGGTGTCATTGCCTTTGTGGAAAGAAGAATCTGGAAATCTCTAGAAACGTGCTGTCAAACAGATTAGGAGACGGACAGGGAAAAAGAAAAGTAACAAGACATTTGACAGACTACCAAACAAACATTTTCTCCGGACCTAAAGGTCAGGCATAGAGGAAGCAACGAAGGTCTTTCCAATGAGGCGAACGCGAAGACCAGAGCGCAAACAAAACAACAAACAAGGACTCGTACAAGACGGGCTTCTTTCACATGCGAAAACATGCAGACCTGCTTGCTGTTAGGTACGGAGGGAAAGCTGCAACATCTGGACGACGCTGTAAGGACAGACATAAGACCAGAGAGAGAGAGAGAGAGAGAGAGAGAGAGAGAGAGAAGCAAATTCATGAAAGGTAAATGGATGTAAAAGAATTAACCTTGAAAAAAAAAGCACTGAATGTATTTTCTGATAGAGAAAAACCAAGAATTCAGAAACTTTTTTTTTCCTGCATCGTCACTTAGAAGATATTCAAGCATAAAACGAGAGAAAATGCCTATTATTTTAAACTTAAATACAGAAATGTCAGATTTGAATGCAAAAAAATGTCAGATTTGAATGCAAAAAAATGTCAGATTTCAATGCAAAAATTTGAAGGCATTAATAATTGAAATGGATTCTACAACAGAAGACCATACAAAAGTGCACAAAGATGGAGAAACACGAGAAGGAAAGAACATAGTGGTACAATACGTTTATCTTTGTTTTATCTTCTTTTTCTTTGTATTTTAAAAATTGAATATACATTTACTATGAACTACTCAGACGTGTACATGGAGCAGAGAAATCGATGTACAGAATAAGGGATGTAAAATAATGAAAAAAAGATGTATGTATGAAACCTCCAACACATGTCTGAAGCAGTAATATAAAGAGGAGAAGCTAATCTGTGCATCAAGCAAGATAGTGCATGAATTATTAAGGACGCAGCCACATATGTCAGCTACGGGTATAGAGTGCGTTAGTGTGCAGGAGAGACATATGTACAAGAGAAAATAAACAGTGATAAAATACCACAGAAACAGTTCATAAATGCAGACAGAAAGTAAGTATAAAAATATCTTAAATGTCTTACTATTTTCTTCCTTTTTATCATCATCTTGTGTCATTTCAAGAAGAAGAAGAAGAAAAACAACAACATACATCTGCATCTTTGTCTTGTGACTCTTTAGTAATGTTCTCAGCGGGGGTGGGGACAATGTTCAATCAAACGCGTCTGTCCGATGGGGCAATCAGCGACCCATAGCTGATATGTCAGTGTCAGGGTTAGCGAACCACAGCTAATCAAGACCCTGTCTCACCTCTCCGTTGGTACTTCCAGTAACAGGCTTAGCCTGGCTAACGGGGCAGGAACCGCCATAGTACTCTTGGTGGTGGAGTCTAGTGAAGAAGCATTGCACAACCCCCTGCTTTTTAGCTGTACTCCGGGAATGAAAAAAAAAAAATAGCTGCCATAACCCTCTCCCACGCGGACACGAAGCTGTACCTCAATATCTGTACAGTATCGGCTGCAAAGAACAACAGATCGCAGTTACGGGGAGTTCGTACAAGTACATGTTGTCAATGCTCGTTCGTTTGGTTATTTCCTCGTGTGTTACGCATTCTTCCAAGCGTATTCGTGGAATTTGTAGTGGCTGGTGGTCAACATTTATCTCTATGGCTAATACATTAAGATAATAATATTAAGGATAATAAAACTATGAGAACTGTTTATTTTACACATGCCAAGATGGCGTTAGCCTGACCTAGGGGGGATATTGTGCTAGTGTCGATATTTTTCTTGACTTGTCCACACACTAGAGGGTGATGTAGTCAGTTTATAACTGGGTCTCTGGGGGGTGCCTCCAGAAGGACACGAACCATTTCCCTTTCCTTGAGACTCTAGTGCACTAATCACTACGGTACTGAAAACCTAAGATACTTGGGAAGATAAGTGGTTTTTTTTGTTTTGTTTCTTGTTCTTTGTGTTGTTTTTTTTTTGGTTTTGTTTTCTTTGTTTTTTTTTGTTTTTGTTTCTTGGTTTTTATTTCTGTTTGTTTTTTGTTTTTTGTTGTTTTTGTCGCGGTTGTTTTTTTTAATTGGTTTAGTGTGGGTTTTTGGTTGTGTTTTTTTAGTTTTTGATTGTGTTTTTTCTGTGGTTCTGTTTTTTTGTCTTTTTTGTTTTTTTTCGCTTTGGTTTTGGTTTTTTGTGATTTATTTTTGTTATTTTTGTTTTTTTGCCTGGTTTTGGTTTTTTTGTTGCTGTTGTGTGTTTTTTGTTTGTTTTTTTTATGGTTTTTGCCTTTTTTATGTGTTGTGTTTTTTTGTTTTGGTTTTTGTTTGTGCTTTTTTGTGTTTTTGCTTTGGTTTGTTTTTGTTGGTTTTTGCTTTGTTGGGTTTTGGTTTTTGTTAGTTTTTTTTTTTGGTTTTTGTTTTCTGTGTTTTTGCTTTTGTTTCTCGGTCGCTGTTTTTGTTTTGATTTTGTTTTTGTTGGACTTTGTTTTTTGTTGTTTTGTTTTTTTGTTTTTGTTTGTTGGTTTTGTTTTTTTTTAATTTGGTTTGGGGTTTTTTTTGGAGTTTTTGTTTGTGTGTGTGTGTGTGTTTCTGTGTTGTTTTGTGGTTTTTGTTTTTTCTTTTTTGGTTTGTGTTTGTTTTTTGGTTTTTGGTTTTTTTGTTAGTGTTTTCTTTTGGCTTTTGTTTTTTTGGTTTTTGTTATTTTTTATTTTCTACTTTTTGTTGTTTTGGTTTTTTTGTTTTCTTTTTTTTTTTTAATGGAGGTTTTTGTGTTTGTTTGTTTGTCTGTTTGGTTTCTGTTTTGGTTTTTTGGGGTTTTTTTTTTTTTTGGTGCTTATTCATTGAACATTTTGCTGAAATATTGGTTTGCGTTATTGCTATTGTTATGTTTTAAAAATAATATTCTGCATGTCTGACGATTTTTAAAATATAATCTCTCAGCTTTCTGCCTCCCACCCTACCCATCCACAGCCCCAACCTTAGTTGTAAAACACCACTGCGTACCCCCCCTCCCAACCTCATTCTGCCTTAGTCCATTAGCAACACCCTAAATATGTTCTATGTCTGATGACTAGAGCTCGACTTGCTGAAATATTTCATGATATCATCATCATCATCATCATCATCATCATCATCATCATCATTCGACTACACTACCCCTTGCACTTGAAATATTTCCCTATACTCGCCACCGCAAAAAAAACTTCTCCCAAGAACAGACAAGGGGAAGATGAGATCATATAAGACTTCCAGATGGAAAGCCACATGACTCTTCCACAAAAAGCTGGCCCGCTTCTTGAGTTTGTTTGGTTATTGCACAAGACCTTTCCAAATTGACTAGAAACCAACGGCCCTTAAATAATCAATACTTGTAATCTCTTTCTTTCTCAAATTTTCTGATGGTTATGATGTCAAATACACCGGAAATGTTCTGAGTGCTTGGTTTTTTTTTCCCTCCTTTTGTCATTCGCATCCACTTCTTCCCGCGTGATTATCCCTGTACTCTTTTCATTTTTCTTTCCTCCCTTTTGCTCTAATTTGTTTTGTTTCTCTTCAAATTTCAATCTTCCTCTCCTCTTTGTAGTCTCTCTCTCTCTCTTTCTCTCTCTCTCTCTCTCTTTCTCTCTCTCACTTTCTCTTCTTTGTAATTTTTCTGCTTTTTTTTTCTCTTGATCTTTCTTATTTCTTTGTAGTCTTTTCTCTTCTTGTTTTGTTTTTTTTTCTTTCTTTTTCTTTATCTAGTCTCTCTCTCTCTCTTCTATGCAGTCAGTCTCTCTCCCTCTTTCTCTCTCTCTCTTCAATGTAGTCAGTCTCTCTCCCTTTCTCTCTCTCTCTCTTCTATGTAGTCAGTCTCCTCCTCCTCCTTCTCTCTCTAGTCAGTCTCACATTCTCCCTCCCTCTCTCTTTCTCTCTCTCTCTCTCTTCAATGTAGTCAGTCTCTCCCTCTCTCTCTCTCTTCAATGTAGTCAGTCTCTCTTTCTCCCTCTCTCTCTCTTCAATGTAGTCAGTCTCTCTTTCTCCTTATTCATTCATTCATTCATTCATTCATTCATTCTCTCTCTCTTCAATGTAGTCAGCTTCTCTCTCTCTCTTTTCCTCTCTCTCTCTCTTCATTATAGTCAGTCTCTCTCGCTCCCTCTCTATCTTCAGTGTAATTACTGTCTCTCCCTCTCTCTCTTCTACGTAGACAGTCTCTCTCGAACTTCGAATCTTTCTCCCAGTCTTCTGGTCTTTCTTTTTCTAACTTTAGGACGTTCTCTTCTTTATAGTCTTTCTGTTTTTAACTTCAGGACGTTCTCATCTTTCTAGTTTTCATATTTCTCTTTTCCTTCTCATTTCTTTCTAGCTTTTCTCTCTTCTTTCTAGTTCTTCTTCTCTCTTCTATTTATTATTTGTTTCTTCTTTCTAGTCTTCTTCCTACTCTTTTTCTCTTCTTTCATTTCTTTTCTTTCTTGTCATTCTCTCTTGTTTATAGTCTTTCTCTCTCATGCACTTTTTCTATTTTTTCTTCTTTCCAACTTTTCTGTCTTCTTTCTAGTCCTTCTTCCTTCTTGTCTTTTTTTCCCTTCCCTCTAGTCTCTCTCTCACTCCTTCTCTCTAGTCTTTCTCTCTTCATTCTAGTCCCTTTCTCTTCTTTCTAGTTTACCTCTCTTCTTTCTGGGTCTTCCTTTCTTCATTCTAGTCTCTCAGTCTTCCTCTCTTCTTTCAAGTCTGTCACTCCGCTTCTAGTCTTTCTTTCTTATTTCAAATCGTTCTCTCCTCCTTCAGGCCCGTCTATTTTCTATCCTGTCATACCCACTTCTTTCTAGATATTTCCTTCTCTTTCTAGTCTATCCTTTTATCTTTTTGTCTTTCGTTTCTTTTATTTCACATAACTAAACAGTGACATGCTGTACAGAAACACTGCAATAGGCCAAAAATCACTAAAAAAACTAAGCCAGGCTTGGATAGACGATCAACCTCACATGAAGTTGATTTTTTTATTTCGTATGTCCTCAAGAAAAGGTGTTAACAGTTTGGAAATGGTCTTAGAGGAAAAGAAGTCCAAAGTTTTTGTTCGTAGAAACTAACAAAAATATTAAGCACAGAGTGTTTTCTGAGCACGTGTGGTGTACTGTGATGTGCTTTACATTTTGCAGATGACATAACTCTTGTCAGTGACAATGTGAATTCGATGCAAGCAAAAACAGATACCCTGTCTTCACTGGCTAGCAAAATAGGACTTTAAAATTAACAAGGAAAAAGACAAAAATAATGAAATTTCCCATTAATCAAGAAGAAAAAATACACGTAGAAGGAACAGCTGTTGAAGAAGTAAACCAATTTGCATACCTCGGCAGCTACATAGACCAGGATGGTGACACCATAATGGAAATTAGAATTACAATGCAAAATCATCATTGACCTTCAAGAATCTTGAGAACATATGGCATTCAAAAGTTGTAAGCACAAAAACCAAACTAAGATTATTCAATTCAAATGTAATATCCACCCTTATTTATGCATGTGAAAGCTGGAAAACAACTAAAGAAATAGACAACAAATTAGACTCTTTTGAAAACAAACGCCTAAGGAAAATACTCGGTATAAGTGGAATGAATTCAAGAACAACGCAGAGATAAGGCAGATGAGGAACAACAACCTGTCTCATGGGTGATCATCCATTCATTCATTCATTCATGCATGTCCCTTGCGGAACTTTGCCTCCCAAACAGCACTCCTGTAGGCCTCTTGGTTGTGAGCAAGATGGCCTGCCGCTGCTGCATCCATTTGCAAATCGTCAACAATGTCTTTCAGCCATCTTCGTTTTGGTCTTCCTCTCTTTCTTTTCCCCCTTCCAATACATCATCATCATCATGTGCCGTGCCGACTGGCGTTGGCTATTATGCTTCTCCAGAGTATCCGATCCTTCATGCAGGCCATCAGCTCAGTTGGTGATCTCCTCTCACACCATCCCGTCAGACTGTCCAGTATCATTTCTCTTGGTCTTCCTCTTGATTTTCTTCCTTCCAATACGGTCTTCTGTAAATTATCATGACGTTTAATGTGTCCAAGATATTTCAGTTTCCTCTCTTTAATCCTCTTTATTAGCTAGCCTTCTTCAGTGTTAAGTTCTTGTGGTATGGACATATTTGTTCTTTTTTGTGTCCACGATATTTGGAGAACTCTTCTGTAGCATTTACATTCAAAGGCATTTATGTGTTTCTCAGCTGTTTTGTTAAGTGTCCAAGTCTCACAGGCATATGTTGCGATGAGAAAAATGCATGCCCTTAAAAATCTTATTTTTGTAGTTCTGTCTGTTCCTCTCTACAGATTCTTTATTTATTTTACTTTCTGAAGAACGATAGATGTCCTCCTTTTAATTTCCCTCATTGTATCTCCATTATTAGTTAGTAGTGATCCAGGATATTCAAAACTCTCCACTTCTTCCAATTTTTCCTCATTGATAAATATTTCAGCTGCCTTGTTTGTTTTGTCAGTTGTCATCAATTTAGTTTTCTTTGCATTAAGATGAAGGTGATCATCATGGGTGATCAGAAAAAGGAAATGGACATACGACGTAAATCGATCACACGATGAGAGTAAAGAATCAGAGAATCACAAAACAAGCTATCAAGTAGAACTCAGCAGATCGAAGAAAGAGAGGTTGACCACGTGAAACTAAAGAGGGCGTTGTTAAGAGACGTCAAATTAGTAGGCATAAAATCCCTTGATGAGGTTGAAAAGCTCGTTGAAAACAGGAAAGCTTGGCAAACTACCGTGCGAGCCCTATGTGACGTTTAACCGCACAGGAAGGATGTAAGATGTAAGATTGTGATGCGTCTGTGATAAATAAAGAGGGAATGATGTCATCTACAGAAGGATGGAATCCAACAGAAATCAGGAAACACAGAATCATATCCAGCTTCTCAGACTCAAATTTGTCTCTTGCTTGTCCAAGCTGCTGATTTTTCTGTCTTTCTATTAATTCCAAGCTTCTGTTTTTGTCCAGAGAAATATTCTCTGGTCTATCATTCCTGATAAACACCGCTCTCTGATTCCACACACACCCGGAAAATGCTGGTCTTCTGCTCGTTTTATGGAGTAATTCCTTCTACAAGCTCGGATTTGTCAAGAATTCTGCCCACGTCTTCACGTGTTATGCTTGTAATACGGGATTTCTTCAAGTGTCCTGTACGGCCCAGCTTAGGGTGCACGGGAGAGTTGTTGGTGAAACGTGGAAGGATATTTTCAGTTTTTAACATCGTCTTGATGACTAATAGTTCGTTAAGGGCGTGATAATATTTTAGTATTTTGTCGTCGTCATCATCATCATCATCATCATCATAGTCGTCGTCGTTGTCAGATTATTATTATTATTATTATTATTTTTTTTGCTCTTCAAATTCTGTCCTAAAAGTTACTTCCCTTCTCCTCATGGAATCCAACCACTGCTAAAACCGAGTCTTCAATACTTCTTTATTCACTTGTTCTGTTTTGCCCTATTTCAAGCTTTATACTTACCTCCCCTCCCTCTTCTTGTTTTACCTCTTAGATTTCAGTATTTCCTGCTCTTATTATCCAAGGATATTTATAACAATTTTCGCAATGTGTCGCAACGTGTTGGCTCTACCAGAACTAAAAAGAACAAATTTCTGTTCTGAACTCTATTCTGATAAAATGCGAAACAATGCAAGTATTTCTTCAACAGGAACGAAAGCATGAAGGAGTGATAAAAAAAAATTGAAGTAAACGTAAACTATAACATTGTAACTAGATTTTTAAAAAAAAAACAACAAACGAACGTTCATATAAAAAGAAGTATAATAATGATTTTGTAACTAAAATGAAGAAAAATAAAACCAGGACAAAAAGATGACCAAATAATGACAACGGTACAGATAAATGTACAGAGTCATTAGATGCGACATGAAACTGTTTGATTAGATGTACATAAAGCTATTTGTTTAGATGCGACATGAAACTGTTTGATTAGATGTACATAAAGCTATTTGTTTAGATGCGACATGAAACTGTTTGATTAGATGTACATAAAGCTATTTGTTTAGATGCGACATGAAACTGTTTGATTAGATGTACATAAAGCTATTTGTTTAGATGCGCATGAAACGAAGATCTATTGCGGACATCTTTCGACGGAAAAAAGTAGCAAAGTGGTTAATTTACTTGCCTCTCATGGCGAAGATCGATAGTTTGAATCATGGCAGAGACACTTCACTCACCCAGGCTGTGGAAACTAAAGCTAGGGAGATGAGGTAACCAGACGTGACACTGACAACATCAGACGTAATGCCGACTACCTCGACGTGACGCTGACAACATCAGACGTAATGCCGACTACATTGACGTGACGCTGACAACATCAGACGTAATACCGACTACCTCGACGTGACACCGACAACATAAGATGTAATGCCGACTACACCGACGTGACGCTTACAACACCAGACGTAGTGCCGACTACACCGACGTTACGCTGACAACATCAGACGTAGTGCAGACTACACCGACGTGACGCTTACAACATCAGACGTAATGCCGACTGCATCGACGTGACGCTGACAACATCAGACGTAGTGCCGATTACATAGACGTGACGCTGACAACATCAGACGTAGTGACGACTACATCGACTTGACGCTTACAACATCAGACGTAATGCCGATTACATCGACGTGACGCTGACATCAGACGTAATGACGACTACATCGACTTGACGCTGTGACGCTGACAACATCGCCCTCTAGCACGAAAAGTCCGCTTGACTGCATCCTTCATCTCAGTTTCTCTCTCTCTCTCCCCTCCCCTCTCTTTCTCTCTTTCAAGATTCCTGCAGACAAGCCTAGGATATCATGTCCTTCCATAACTCTTGATCGCTTGTGTATTTCAGCAGTCCTGTCACTGAGCATTTCCCGCCTCAGGATGTGGTTCAGAACAAATTTATCACAATATCCACATAACGAACACCAGTAATGTGTAACACAACATTTTTCCGTTTCATGAATGGATCACGTAAATCGAACACGCAAACTAGGAAGGACTTCCTCAGAAACTAAATGTATAAGCTAGGAAAGAAGTAGGAACAGCTTTATTACTTAACGAGCACACAGTTGTGGACATATCGGTGTAAACCTTAATCATACAAAAACACACAGGACGAAGGAATAGAGAAAAAAGATAAAATATAAATTCACATGAATGCCATGTAAGAAAAGAAGAATAAAAAAAAAAGCAGAATAAAATAAAATGATTGGAGCACTTAGCTGTGACTTGTAAGAAGCTGTGACTTGTAAGAGACCGTGTTCAGAAGTGCGCATGGTGGAGTGTGGAGAATGCTTAAATGGAGACTTGTGATGTGTGATAGGTGGGTCGTAAATAAGGAGTGGGGGAGAGGGGGGAATCGTGGAAAGGAGAGAGAGTGACAGAAGGATAATCTAACCGAGAGAAGGTGGACTAAGTGATTGTAGTTGGGGTAGAGAGGTGTAATCGGATGCTGTGAGGAGGTTCTGAACTATGTGTTACAAGTGAGAACGGAGTGGAACTTAGTGCAAAGGGAATTTGATTGTGAAAGAGGAGCATGTTAGGTGCTGAAATGTTAGTTCAAACCATGTGGTTCCAGAGTCCCACATTCCCGAATGTAGCTGTTCTCATGTGCTAGGCGGGTTCTGTCATCAACGTGATATTGTTTAATGGCTGTTACCAGAAAATCAGATTTGTCTCTGTGGTTGGTGCCATTGAAATGATTAGGGGCTAGTTTCGAAGATTGTTGGGTAATATCATACAGATGTTTCTGCGTACGGTCACCTAATCTGAGACCATTTTCACCAACATAAGTTATCCTCAATCTTGTGCATACAATGGCATATATCACATTACGGGACTCGCATGTGAATCCCTCGTGGAGAGTGAGGATAGTTTTGGTAAAGGTGATGGTTTTCGTTTCCCCAGACTACAGGGCTGGTAACACATAAACTAAGACCTATTATTTAAAAGAGAGGAAAACACACACAAGAAAATTGCGCTGGAAATATCAGAACAAAAATGTTCATGACTATTTTTCTTTGCTAGCTTTTGTGATGAAGAGAGAAAGAGAGGAGTGGCAGTGTCAGAAGCCGAGACCACCCACAGCCACATTTACGGTTCCTTCCCACACAAACACATACACACAGGTGTACACGTGCCTACACAGTGTAAGGCAATAGCAAAGGGAGACAAGCACCCGGGAGATGACGGGGTGAGATATGGGGACAAGGGGAGGAAAACTGAGCACAAGATTTTGAAATCGATATCGGTGGAATATATGGTTTGTGTGTTATGTACGTTAGCAATGATACTTAGAGAGGAGAGAGAGAGAGAGAGAGAGGAGAGAGAGAGAGAGAGTAGACTGGCCGGATAACATACTGTTTGCGAGGTAATATAATCTTTTTTTACAAAATGGCCTTGATAATTGTTTTTCTTGTATTCTTTCTCTTGCGTTCTTGTTCTTTTGTTCTGGCTGTCGGTATTCTTGTTCCGTTGTTCTAGCTCCTGTATTCTTGTTCTAGTGTTCTTGCTTTTCTCTTTTTCATTGTTCTAGATCCTGATCTCTTGTTCTATTATTCTAGTGTTTGTGCTAATGTGTTTTATTTTATTCTATTGCTCATTCTCTTGTGTTCTTCTTCCATTAGTTTAGCTCTCATGTTCTTATGTTCTTGTGTTCTTTTTCTATTATTCTAACTCTCATGCATTTGTTCTATTGTTCTTGCTTTTGTGTTCTTGTTATATTGTTATAGATTTTGTGCTCTTTCACTGTTCTGGCTCTTTTGTTCTTGTTTTATTGTTCTTGCTTTTGTGTTCTTGTTTTGTTGTTCTAGCTCTTGTAATCTTATGTTCGTGCTCTTGCCTTCTTGTACTATTGGTCTAACTTTCGTGCATATGTTCTATTGTTCGTGCCCTTAACATCTTGTTCCACTGTTCTAGAACTTGTATTTTTGCTGTTGTATTCTTGCTCTTGAGTTCTTATCCTTGTGATCTTGATCTTCTGCATTTATCCTTGTGTTCTTACTATTATGTTTTTGTCCTACTGTTCTAGAACTTGTGTTCTTACTATTGTGTTCTTGTTCTACTATTCTAGGACTTGTGTTCTTACTATTTTGTTATTGTTTTTGTGCTCTTTTCTTTTGTTTTCTACCTCTATTTTCTTTTTCCTGTATTTTTTCTTATTCTTGAGTTTGCGTTTGTTGCAGACTTAGCCGGTGCTAGATCTACAATTGAGGACAATTTAGGGAAGGGACAGGACCAAAAACCCAACGGTAACCCACAAATCCATGGCCTATGTACTACCGTACTGGGTGGCCAGGCTGACAAACCCATCTATCCGACAACCCAGGATTTCCCCTCCATGGATACTGTAAGCCAGTTATGCAGCATATTACACACATTCCTACACATTACATTATATGTAATACACATTACCAAGTCAAGCAATTAAATCAATCAATACATTTATTATCCACACTACATAACCATATTAACATTACACAGACATAGCATGTGCAGTATATCAATATGTATCATCATGAGTGAAAACAAGTATGACATCAATATAATGTATAACTCTAAGTATCAACTGAAATCATATGGACCTAATTTGGCCTAGACTCTCCTGGGCCTTACAAGGATATACATACATTCATCTAAATTGTGCCAACGAACTTATTAATATTGCAGCTACTGTTGCTCTTATGGACAATAAGATTTTGTCTGCACAAAAATCATTGGAAGCAGCAGAAATGTGGTTTATTAGAAGAATGTTGCGAATCCCCTGGATAGCAAAAATAACTAATGAAGAATGTATGAGAAGAGCTGGAGAGAAAAAAAAAACCTTCTCAAAAAGATAAGAGAGAGACAATGTACTTTCATAGGACATGCAATGAGAAGAGGGGGCATTGAAAATATTATAACAACAGGAAAAATAGAAGGAAGAAGATCAAGAGGAAGACCAAGAGAAATGACACTGGACAGTCTGACGGGATGGTGTGAGAGGAGATCACCAACTGAACTGATGGCCTGCATGAAGGATCGTGTACTCTGGAGAAGCATAATAGCCAACGCCTGATGATGATGATGGTTGCTCTTATGAAACTCGCATCTCCCCATACTTCACATAATCTCAGTTGTGCTAATGCACTGAATATCACAACATATCTCCATTATGCCAATGCACTTAACCACCCACATATCCCCCCTTGTGCTAACACACTGAATTATCACACATATCCCTGCTATGGTGTCTCACCTCCCATCTCCATGAATTATCATGTGCTATGGACATAACTGATGGTGCAGCTGCCTGCTGCCAGGTTAGGTATCTCTTGAAACCTTGACATAGTATTATCCATGCAAATGAAACATGATGGACTTTGATGTGTGCCCATCCGATATATATATATATATATATATATATATATATATATGACGAATAACATCAGGAATCAGAGAATCTCCATATAAGAAGATAAATGACATAATTCACAGCATGTTATGATTTTACAATACATTGTGAGGTCGGCTGGTTATAAGTACAGACGAAAATCATAAGCACAGACGAAAGGAGCTCAACCCCGCAATCTTTCCTCTAGATTGTCTCCCTTTAGCACGCTTTTCCTATATATATATGGTCCTTCAACTCCCAGATTACGTGAACGGCACAGCTCCGCCCATTTCGTACACCAATGAGCTTCGAGTGACCGTTCACATCTTACTCTCGCGTTCTTGCGTTACGAGATCAATAACATAGCCCTTCCTCTTGATGATGCTTGACAGTGACCACAGATAACGTTAATGACAAACCATTACTGAGACAGCTATCCTAATTTTCCGGGGCCGGCTCACTGAAAATAGATGATGTCCTTCTGGCTAACTACAATCTCTGGT
Source organism: Achatina immaculata (assembly GCA_009760885.1). Lineage (NCBI taxonomy): Eukaryota > Metazoa > Mollusca > Gastropoda > Stylommatophora > Achatinidae > Lissachatina > Lissachatina immaculata. The sequence goes on along the minus strand of CM019693.1, from coordinate 16,365,912 downwards.
TTCTTTGTAACGTAAGATTCGCCACTATGAGATAGCATTGTGATTTTGGAATAGAATAATATTTGTTGGTAAGAAATAACCTGTCTCATGGTTGATCAGAAAAAGTAGTTGGACATGTGTCGGTCATGTGATGAGAAGAAATAATCAGAGAATCCCCAAACAAGCTATCAATTGCAACATAACAGGCCGAAGAAAAAGAGGTCGACCACGTGAAACTCTAAAGAGGACATTGTTAGGAGAAGCCAATTCAGTGGGAATAACATCCCTTGATGAGACTGAAAATCTCGCCGAAGACAGGACATCTTGGCAAACTACCATGCGGGCCCTGTGTGACGTTTAACAGCACGGGAAGGATGTAAGATGTAAGATATAAGAAGAAATAACTGGCAAGTATGGACTAGGATTCAGAAACAAAAGAGGAGAGATGCTGACTCAGTGGGCAGAAAAGAATAAAATGATAATAGGAAATATTTCATTTCAACAACACCCTAGGCCAATATGGACATGGAAAAGCCCAAATAATAACATACGTAGCCAGATAGATTACATTATGATCAACGGAAGATTCAGGAACTCACTAATATCCGTGACAACAGGACCAAGCGCAGACTACAACAGTGACCACATCCCAGTCGAAGGTAAAGGTACAATTAATGCCATATATATAATGAGATGGAAGTGAATGCTGGAAAATCACCAAAACCATAGAAAACAAGTTGAATTCTTTCCAGACTAAATGTTTACGTAGAATTAAAAAAATATTTTGGCCAAACACCATAAGAAATAACATCTTATTGGCAGAAATGCAGATGAAACCACTGACAACAATTATTGAGGAAAGACGCTGGCGATGGTTGGGACATGTGCTCCGAATGACTGACAACTCACTACCAAAAATAGCACTAAGATGGACACCACAGGGGAGCAGAAGTAAGGGTAGACCAAAAGAGACATGGAGAAGAACAACAGAAAGGATGTTGAGCAATAGAGGGCTCACCTGGGCAAGAACAGAAAAAAAGGCGAAAGACAGGCATTTGTGGAAAACCCTTGCGGAAGCCCCATGTGCCCTGGGCACTTAAGGTTCAGAGAGAGATATAATGAGAACATTGATGGAGAGATCAATAGAAGTAAAGATACTTATGCTTCATAGACTACTGTAAAGCATTTGATGAAGTGAGATACACAGAAATTATAAGAATGCTGGAAGACATCAATGTAGATGGGAAATATCTGAAACTTATCAAAAACATATACTGGCAGCATTAAGCAGCATTGAGGGTTGAGAACCAAATAGGCGCATTCCAAGACATAAATTTGAGAGTGAGACAAGGATGTATTCTATCTCCTGACCTCTTCTCCTTGTACAGCGACAACATAGTGAGAAATATAGAGAACATGCCAGGAATATCAATTGGCAGGTACAACCTTAACAATTTAAGATATGCAGACGACACAGTTCTGATTGCTAAAAATGAAAGGAAGCTACAGGCTTTTCTGGACTTCGTGATTCTTGATAGTAAAAATAAAGGCCTCACCATGAAGAAAAAGAAGACTAAAGTGATGATCATTGCAAAGAAAAGAATACCACCAAAATGTAACATTACCATCTACGGCACAAATCTGAAACAAGTTGATAGATTCAAGTACTTAGGAACGATTATAACAACTGATGGGAAATGGCACAATGAACAAAGTACAGAGAGAAATGGAGGCCATGGAAATTTGATTTATAAGAAGGATGTTAGAGATACCATGGACAACCAAGAAAACCAATGAAGAAGTCTTAAGAGAGGCTTGAGTTAAAAAGCAAATTATAGCAAAAATCAGAGAATACAAGCGAGATTTATAGGACATTTCCTGAGAAGAGGAAAATTGGAACACTCTATGGCAACTGGAAAAAACTGAGGGAAGAAGAGACAGAGAAAGATAGAGAGAAAGAGAGAGAGAGAGAATGAGAGAGAGAGAAGTTACTGGATGGACTGTCAGTGTGGCTAGGAGGAAAGTCACCGGCGGATCTTATAATGAAGTCTAAAGACAGGGAATTGTGGAGAGAAGAATTGATCGCCTACGCCACAAGGCACGGCACTTAGAAGAAATAACAAGAGAGAGAAAGAAATATCAACCTTTTTTGTGTGTGTCACTTGGCCGCCATGTCATCTTTGAATAGAACTGTTTTATAGGCGTGATATCCTATTCTCTCTTTCATCCAATGACAGCTGGGCGTCGGCTCTTTAACCCAGTATGCCTCATCGTGAAGGCAGATATATAATAATATGTGAGATCTCAGTCAGTTTCCTTACATGCAGCAAAATAGAAACCCTTTGGCGAAATATTATTGAGAACTTTGTACACGTTTGTCCCTGATACATGTATGACCTGATCTAGTGATGGATGTGTGTATATGCAGTGACTCATTTGGTAAGTAGTGACAGCTCAACATGCAATAACATCTGTATAAAGGAATATTTCACTTTGGTTGTGGCCACAGCTAACTTCATTGAAGAACATGCCCAAGTCCAAATCGAAGATCTCATACATTTAATCATTTTCTCGGCTCTCATGAGTACGTATAAAGACCTTGTATACCTCCATACGTCCATACTCTAGCCTCCAAACAGCCGTCCTTTCTCCAAAAGTCCCGCCAAAACCATGTCGTGACCAAGTTCAGTCACATGACCAAATGACCAAATTTAATGTCGTCACTTGCTAAGGCTTCAGCTGCCAGCTAAACCATATACATACTGCTATCACTTCTTGTAATAATATCGAACTTACTTTAACTGAATCTGATCTTCAAATTTCACAGTTTGCTCACCTTTATGATTCAAAAGAAATATATCAGATTATGCTACCGTTAGACTCATAACAACACCATAACTTCACAGAAGCAAAGGAACCAGTGACCTACGAACAGAAATGCACCAGATACACACACGGTTCAAAAGAGTAGTAATGTAGAGGATCCCGTCCCAATGTGATGGACCCCGTCCCAATGTGATGGACCCCGTCCCAATGTGGTAAACCCTGAAACGAAATAGCAGACACTCTAGCGAAAGGAGGAGATAAACTATCAGACAACAGCATATCATTTAAAGAGGTCAAAACACTGATAAATCTCAGCTGCAAGAAGAAATGAGAGAAAGAGCACCCAGACCACCAAAGAAACGATACCTACTACCAGCTAAACAGAGAAGAACAAGCCATCATCCTGAGGATACTTTCCAGGCACAACAGACTAAGATACCATCTGTACAACAAATTTCAAGATAAGATCAACTGACCACATGCGCATGTAGCACCAATAAGATGACAGGGGACCGCATACTGCAGGAGCACCAATAAGATGACAGGGGACCGCATACTGCAGGAGCACCAATAAGATGACAGGGGACCGCATACTGCAGGAGCACCAATAAGATGACAGGGGACCGCATACTGCAGGAGCACCAATAAGATGACAGGGGACCGCATACTGCAGGAGCACCAATAAGATGACAGGGGACCGCATACTGCAGGAGCACCAATAAGATGACAGGGGACCGCATACTGCAGGAGCACCCAATATATGAGCAACAGAAAAAAGCAAATATGGCTAAATACCAAACCAGTCAAAAACAAAAGTGTATGAGGATGTCCACGCCTTCTAAATGACCACCAAATACGTCAAAAGTATACAAGTCGATGCCTGAAAACTGTTCGTAGAAGACGAAGAAGAAGAAAGATTGCTCAGCCCCTTGTTGTCATCACAGCTGGCCCCCTTTATCTCCCACTTCTTTCATTTGGTGTCTGGTTTTATTCTTAGCCATCATAACAGTAGCTAATACTGCTATAGGTACTCTTTGTCATCAGAGGCAAGTGTGTGTGTGTGTGTGTCTGTCTGTCTGTCTGTCTGTCTGTTCCCCCCCCCCCCTAAACACAACTTGTAAAGTATCTTTCCGTACAGCTGGATACACCGGTAGGCGACCAGCGACAATTTTCCTGTTACATCTCACAGACTGACAGAAGGACTGCGTCACTGAAGTTTGGACAAATCCAACTCTCTTAGAGAGCTTTGTCTTAAGAGATGGGATTGAGTGCAGGGAGGCTTGAAGATGTATTAGTAGGAGCTGTCTAAGAAACTGTTTCGATGATGATGATGATGATGATGATGATGACATTAAATGTAGTGAAAAAATAAGAGAATAGTCAGTCAAAGATAGGAACGAGAAATTATTAATCATCATATAATTTGCCTGACCATTAACTTTGAGGGAACATAAAATTCTAATCATATAAAATTCTAAGTCAGTCTGTACTTCACACTTTAGCCTTTATTTTGTCAAAGAGTGTGAGTTGGGGTTTGAGACTGCAATCCTGCCCAGACTTACACTTACAGCCATACCTGGTAAATCTAGCTAGGGTTATAGTCTACTCTCCTGCCCAGACTTACACTTACAGCCATGCCTGGTAAATCTAGCTAGGGTTATAGTCTACTCTCCTGCCCAAACTTACACTTACAACCAGGCCTGGTAAACCTAGCTAGGGTTATAGTCTACTCTCCTGCCCAAACTTACACTTAACGCCCGGCCTGGTAAATCTAGCTAGGGTTATAGTCTACTCTCCTGCCCAAACTTACACTTACAACCAGGCCTGGTAAACCTAGCTAGGGTTATAGTCTACTCTCCTGCCCAAACTTACACTTAACGCCCGGCCTGGTAAATCTAGCTAGGGTTATAGTCTACTCTCCTGCCCAAACTTACACTTAACGCCCGGCCTGGTAAATCTAGCTAGGGTTATAGTCTACTCTCCTGCCCAAACTTACACTTAACGCCCGGCCTGGTAAATCTAGCTAGGGTTATAGTCTACTCTCCTGCCCAAACTTACACTTAACGCCCGGCCTGGTAAATCTAGCTAGGGTTATAGTCTACTCTCCTGCCCAAACTTACACTTACAACCAGGGCTGGTAAACCTAGCTAGGGTTATAGTCTACTCTCCTGCCCAAACTTACACTTAACGCCCGGCCTGGTAAATCTAGCTAGGGTTATAGTCTACTCTCCTGCCCAAACTTACACTTACAACCAGGCCTGGTAAACCTAGCTAGGGTTGGGGACTGCTCTCCAACGTAGAGGTCAGGGACCCATAGCTGACACATTTTCGTGAGGTTTGGTGAACCGTAGCGTTGAAGACCCTGCCACATTCTCCACTGGTACCTCTACTAGCAAGTCTAGTCTGGCTAACTGTACAGAGATCGCCATAAAACTACGGCGCTGGCTTCTGCTAAAGAAGCATTGTACCCTTTCTGCTTTTTACCTTCTGCCTGTCTGTCTGTCTGTCTGTCTGTCTATCTCTCTCCCTCTCTCTCTCTTTCTCTCTCTCTCTCTCTCTCTCTCTCTCAAACATTAAGTACCAAAGGCACAAAGGGTTACAGCAAGGGTTTTCCACAAATGAAAATGCCCGTTCTTTGCCTTTTTTTCCCACTCTTGCCCAGCCGAGCCCTCTATTGCTCAACATCCTCTCTGTTGTTCTTCTCCGTGTCTCCTTTGGTCTACCCCAACTTCTGCTTCTCTGCGGTGTCCGTCTTAGTGCTGTCTTTGGTAGTGAGTCTAGCTCTACTCTGAGACTGAAAAGCAGCCACCGTTGCCCCTCTCCCTGTTCTGGGGCTGTGCTGTGCTCCAACACCCCCCCTCCCCACAACTCCACACCTCAGTGGCTACGGGAAACATCTGCAGCTCCACTGAGACAGAAGAACAAGAAATCGTGAGCTCAGGGTGTAAAAAAAAAAGAGTAATACTTTCACTTTCTAATTATCACTTCCAACGTGTTTTTTATTACATGTTTTTCTTTGTCGGCTGATGATGATGTTCTAATGAGATAAAAAAAATAGCTAAAATATTTTCATTTCTGCTCCCGTCACATTTGTTTTGCTGTGATTAGAATTCATATTCAACGCGGCCTAATCAGTCAGAAGCACTGAAGCATTACCGCCTAAAATAGACTCCAAAACATTAAGACGGGCCAGGGGAAAAAAACTGGACGGTGAAAGTGCGAACATCTAATTTAGGTTTATAAATAGATAAACGTTTAGAATTTTTTTTTTTTTTTTGGGTAGGATAAAAAAATTGCTATTTGTCTTTGTATGCGGAAACGGTTGCTAGGAGACCTTTCTAGTGTCGGAGGGCCATTCAAACCAAGTATAAACCTGGCGATGCTCTCATGTTAGAGAGATGATCTTCAAAGCAGAAAATATCGTCCTGCAATGCACAAGCTACACAATGCCTGACCGCAGACGGCGAGAAATGAAAAGAATTTGTTGCTTGCCTTGCAAATCGCCTCAAGGCGTCCGGCGTGGTGATTGTTTATCCGATCTCCAGGGACGCAAATGGATGTAATACGTGGTACATCCACCGTAGTCACGGCTGTAGATGCGTTAAAGGAAGACAGAATACGTGTAGAAAACTCGTTACAATAGACAGCGAAACAGCTAACCGATCCTACGTGGCAGAATAACTAACCGATAGACAGAGGACGAGCCGCCATCTCCCACTTGATAAAAAATACTGAAAGGAGTCTTAGCTATTCTGTCACACATGATCGGTTAGATATTCTGTCACACATGATCGGTTAGATATTCTGTCACACATGATCAGTTAGCTATTCTGTCACACATGATCAGTTAGCTATTCTGCCACACATGATCTGTTAGATATTCTGTCACACATGATCTGTTAGATATTCTGTCACACATGATCTGTTAGATATTCTGTCACACATGATCGGTAAGATATTCTGTCACACATGATCGGTTAGCTATTCTGTCACACATGATCGGTAAGATATTCTGTCACACATGATCAGTTAGCTATTCTGTCACACATGATCTGTTAGATATTCTGTCACACATGATCTGTTAGATATTCTGTCACACATGATCTGTTAGCTATTCTGTCACACATGATCTGTTAGATATTCTGTCACACATGATCGGTTAGATATTCTGCCACACATGATCAGTTAGCTATTCTGTCACACATGATCGGTAAGATATTCTGTCACACATGATCTGTTAGATATTCTGTCACACATGATCTGTTAGATATTCTGTCACACATGATCGGTTAGCTATTCTGTCACACATGATCGGTAAGATATTCTGTCACACATGATCAGTTAGCTATTCCGTCACACATGATCTGTTAGATATTCTGTCACACATGATCTGTTAGATATTCTGTCACACATGATCGGTTAGATATTCTGTCACACATGATCGGTTAGCTATTCTGTCACACATGATCGGTTAGCTATTCTGTCACACATGATCTGTTAGATATTCTGTCACACATGATCGGTTAGATATTCTGTCACACATGATCGGTTAGATATTCTGCCACACATGATCGGTTAGATATTCTGTCACACATGATCAGTTAGATATTCTGTCACACATGATCGGTTAGATATTCTGTCACACATGATCAGTTAGCTGTTCTGCCACACATGATCGGTTAGATATTCTGTCACACATGATCGGTTAGATATTCTGTCACACATGATCAGTTAGCTGTTCTGCCACACATGATCGGTTAGATATTCTGTCACACATGATCGGTTAGATATTCTGCCACACATGATCGGTTAGCTGTTCTGCCACACATGATCGGTTAGATATTCTGTCACACATGATCGGTTAGCTGTTCTGTAACACATGATCGGTTAGATATTCTGTCACACATGATCAGTTAGCTGTTCTGCCACACATGATCGGTTAGCTGTTCTGCCACACATGATCGGTTAGATATTCTGTCACACATGATCGGTTAGCTGTTCTGCCACACATGATCGGTTAGATATTCTGTCACACATGATCGGTTAGCTGTTCTGTCACACATGATCGGTTAGATATTCTGCCACACATGATCAGTTAGCTATTCTGTCACACATGATCGGTTAGATATTCTGTCACACATGATCTGTTAGATATTCTGTCACACATGATCGGTTAGATATTCTGTCACACATGATCGGTTAGATATTCTGTCACACATGATCAGTTAGCTGTTCTGCCACACATGATCGGTTAGATATTCTGTCACACATGATCGGTTAGATATTCTGTCACACATGATCAGTTAGCTGTTCTGCCACACATGATCGGTTAGATATTCTGTCACACATGATCGGTTAGATATTCTGCCACACATGATCGGTTAGCTGTTCTGCCACACATGATCGGTTAGATATTCTGTCACACATGATCGGTTAGCTGTTCTGTCACACATGATCGGTTAGATATTCTGTCACACATGATCAGTTAGCTGTTCTGCCACACATGATCGGTTAGCTGTTCTGCCACACATGATCGGTTAGATATTCTGTCACACATGATCGGTTAGCTGTTCTGCCACACATGATCGGTTAGATATTCTGTCACACATGATCGGTTAGCTGTTCTGTCACACATGATCGGTTAGATATTCTGCCACACATGATCAGTTAGCTATTCTGTCACACATGATCGGTTAGATATTCTGTCACACATGATCTGTTAGATATTCTGTCACACATGATCTGTTAGATATTCTGTCACACATGATCTGTTAGATATTCTGTCACACATGATCTGTTAGATATTCTGTCACACATGATCTGTTAGATATTCTGTCACACATGATCGGTTAGATATTCTGTCACACATGATCGGTTAGCTGTTCTGCCACACATGATCGGTTAGATATTCTGTCACACATGATCGGTTAGCTGTTCTGTCACACATGATCGGTTAGCTGTTCTGTCACACATGATCTGTTAGATATTCTGTCACACAGGGTCGGTTAGATATTCTGTCACACATGATCAGTTAACTATTCTGTCACACATGATCAGTTAACTATTCTGTCACACATGATCAGTTAACTATTCTGTCACACATGATCAGTTAACTATTCTGTCACACATGATCAGTTAACTATTCTGCCACACAGGGTCGGTATTAGCAATGGCCGACCAAGCTACAGTAGTCAGTAGCGCATGTTCCACACACAAAATGAACCCTTTTCGGCTGTTTCTAAAAATAGCCTTTCAGTTCTCTTGTTCTCGCTTGTCCTTTTATGCCAAGTTGCTTACACAGATCTTAAGCTAATGCTGATGCATATTCTTTGGGTCCAACAGCTATCATCTTACGAGCCCTTACTCCTGGCACATGCTTTTAACTTGCTTCACTTGCTTGATCAGGTCATTATACTTCTCACTCTTAAACGTGTGCTAAATCTCTATTCTAGTTTCACGTTAGGTCCCGCTTTGTTGCTGGGGACACTACAATGTCGGGAAGCATCCAGTATTTCTGATGGCTGCTGGGTATTCTCTTTTCATCCTGGTAGGTCGACTATGACTTCCCAGTAAAGATGGTAAGGCGATGTCAACGTGGTAAGGGGATGTCCACATTTTTAAGGTCTGATGTTTTCCCAGCGTCTATGAAGTACTTCGTAGGAGCCTTGGCTTCTTTCTTGTTGCGTCCTTTGTGTTTTAAAGAAAAAAAAATTGAGTCTTAAAATACTGAACTGTGTCAAGTGTTGGTGTCCCAAAATGCAACGAAAGAGGAAAGGATACAAACCAATAATATTAATAATAATAATAATAAACAAAATAAAAACATTGATTCCAGCATATTAAGAGCCCTGGTATCCGGAGGGCTTTCATCGTTCTGAAGGAAGTCTCGTAGTGGCTTACAACAAAATGTTGTATCAGTTGAGATAGGGGCTATTAGTGCCTTACAACAGAATGTTGTATCAGTTGAGATAGGGGCTATTAGTGCCTTACAACAGAATGTTGTATCAGTTGAGTTGGGGGGGCTCGTAGTGGCTTACAACAGAATGTTGTATCAGTTGAGATAGGGGCTATTAGTGCCTTACAACAGAATGTTGTATCAGTTGAGTTGGGGGCTAGTAGTGGCTTACAACAGAATGTTGTATCAGTTGAGTTGGGGGGGCTCGTAGATGCTTACAACAGAATGTTGTATCAGTTGAGTTGGGGGGCTTGTAGTGCCTTACAACAGAATGTTGTATCAGTTGAGTTGGGGGGCTCGTAGTGACTTACAACAGAATGTTGTATCAGTTGAGTTGGGGGGGCTCGTAGTGCCTTACAACAGAATGTTGTATCAGTTGAGTTGGGGGGCTCGTAGTGGCTTACAACAGAATGTTGTATCAGTTGAGTTGGGGCCTCGTAGTGGCTTACAACAGAATGTTGTATCAGTTGAGTTGGGAGGCTCGTAGTGGCTTACAACAGAATGTTGTATCAGTTGAGTTGGGGGCTCAATAGTTATGCATCACCTTACAAAGCTCCTCCCAGAGGTCCTGTTCTGCCACACATGATCGGTTAGATATTCTGTCACACATGATCGGTTAGCTGTTCTGTCACACATGATCGGTTAGCTGTTCTGTCACACATGATCTGTTAGATATTCTGTCACACAGGGTCGGTTAGATATTCTGTCACACATGATCAGTTAACTATTCTGTCACACATGATCAGTTAACTATTCTGTCACACATGATCAGTTAACTATTCTGTCACACATGATCAGTTAACTATTCTGTCACACATGATCAGTTAACTATTCTGCCACACAGGGTCGGTATTAGCAATGGCCGACCAAGCTACAGTAGTCAGTAGCGCATGTTCCACACACAAAATGAACCCTTTTCGGCTGTTTCTAAAAATAGCCTTTCAGTTCTCTTGTTCTCGCTTGTCCTTTTATGCCAAGTTGCTTACACAGATCTTAAGCTAATGCTGATGCATATTCTTTGGGTCCAACAGCTATCATCTTACGAGCCCTTACTCCTGGCACATGCTTTTAACTTGCTTCACTTGCTTGATCAGGTCATTATACTTCTCACTCTTAAACGTGTGCTAAATCTCTATTCTAGTTTCACGTTAGGTCCCGCTTTGTTGCTGGGGACACTACAATGTCGGGAAGCATCCAGTATTTCTGATGGCTGCTGGGTATTCTCTTTTCATCCTGGTAGGTCGACTATGACTTCCCAGTAAAGATGGTAAGGCGATGTCAACGTGGTAAGGGGATGTCCACATTTTTAAGGTCTGATGTTTTCCCAGCGTCTATGAAGTACTTCGTAGGAGCCTTGGCTTCTTTCTTGTTGCGTCCTTTGTGTTTTAAAGAAAAAAAAATTGAGTCTTAAAATACTGAACTGTGTCAAGTGTTGGTGTCCCAAAATGCAACGAAAGAGGAAAGGATACAAACCAATAATATTAATAATAATAATAATAAACAAAATAAAAACATTGATTCCAGCATATTAAGAGCCCTGGTATCCGGAGGGCTTTCATCGTTCTGAAGGAAGTCTCGTAGTGGCTTACAACAAAATGTTGTATCAGTTGAGATAGGGGCTATTAGTGCCTTACAACAGAATGTTGTATCAGTTGAGATAGGGGCTATTAGTGCCTTACAACAGAATGTTGTATCAGTTGAGTTGGGGGGCTCGTAGTGGCTTACAACAGAATGTTGTATCAGTTGAGATAGGGGCTATTAGTGCCTTACAACAGAATGTTGTATCAGTTGAGTTGGGGGCTAGTAGTGGCTTACAACAGAATGTTGTATCAGTTGAGTTGGGGGCTCAATAGTTATGCATCACCTTACAAAGCTCCTCCCAGAGGTCCTGTTTTGACTTACCTGCGACCAGTTTTCTTCGATTCGAGACCTTGGCGTATCTATTTATTGAATGTGCCAGTACTGTGTTCTTTCCTTGAATGTGCCAATACTCTGTTCTTTCCTTGAACGTGCCAGTATTGTGAGTCATTAGAGACATTCTGAAAGCGAATGAGGTCATGAGACACTGCAGGAGAATTACGAGTTAGAATCACAGAGTAAAGGCGACATATCGTTTAAAACTGGTAACTGCGATCAAATGATCATAACAGTTAAATAACTTCTCCACATAGTTCCTCTGCAGGCTCATGCACTTCTTGCATCGTTCCAATAGCTTCTTCATTCATTTAGAGAGAGAGGAAGATTTTCGGCTGTTGCAGAATCCAGGTCTGCATCGCTTTCTTAAAACCTCATCTTCGGAAATGAATCTGCGACGTCATAGGGGCCGAAGACTTGATAACCGCATGGCGCCAGATCAAAACCTCAACGGAGGAACGAGGAAGATGTCTGAACCGCAATTGTTGCATTGCTCTACCGGTGTACAGGGGGCGTGCCTTGTTATGCTACACTTGTTCTTCCCGCTTTAAATCTTTCTACCCATTCATAAACTTTCAGTGGAGTCATGTTGTTCTCTCTTCCGTCCTGAATCAACGCCTGGCGGTGAATTTCAGCAGCCTTCATTCTTCCTGACAAGAGAAATCTCACTAAGGCGCATTTGTTCAACAATCGTGCAGTCCCGTAACGGAACGTTCATATTTATCTGACCTTGTCTTCAACAAGACTAAGAACAGACCGCTGAGCTGTGCTTGTTCAAACCACCCATCAGCCATTGACAACGTGTTGTACTGCATTCAGCTTCCATCCATTTCGGTTATCGTGCATTTTAAAAAAAAATGTCTTTATTTTATTATTCTCCTTGCGGAGAGACATTTTGGTCGTCTTAGTCGCTTTTGCTACTTTTTTTGGACCACAGATGGAAGCTCCAGCAAGTATTATCAAGCCGTTCCTAACATTATCTACAGCAGACTGGTGCTACTTGTGTATTACGTTATGTTAGACATTTTCAATCAGTCTCAGACAAGGACGACAACATTCTTGTCCGGCAAAACTCGGTTTTATCAATCATTCAGCGACACGCCTGTCAAGTTGAGTCAGTTTGACCAATCACACAGCGCTACGCTTATCTTGTCGAAGTCAGTCGGATCAGTTATTGGAAGGAAAAGCTTCTACGGTTGTGCCGGCTTGACCAATCAGCTAGTGCTATTATCAAATGTGTGCTTCTTTAGTTTATTAACTGGTGTAGTCACTTGTCTCCTAGTAACCCGTGCTTGTTGATATGATAAAATAATAAGGAGAAGAATCCATAGAAAGTCATCAATATACCCCCTCATTACTACGGTTCCTTTCTCTTCTGTTCTTCCCTAAAACATTTCCCCTCTAAAACATTATCGTTTTCTTGTTCTCTAAAACATTCGCCGCATACTGCATTCCAAAATATTCCCATTCTATTCTATTCTTCTCTCAAACATTTCGTTCTCTTTTCCGCAGTACATTTCCTTTCCATTCTAAAATATTCCTTTTCCTTCTTTCATACTACATTCCCCTTATCTCTGTATCTAAAACATTCCCTTTCCTTCTCTTTTACTACATTTCCCTTATCCTTTTATCTAAAGCATTCCCCTTCTTTCTCTCTTACTACATTCCCCTTATCTCTGTATCTAAAATATCCCCATTCCTTCTTTCTTACTACATTCCCCTTATCACTGTATCTAAAATATTCGCCTCCCTTCTCTCTTACTACATTCTCCTTATCCCTGTGTCTGAATATTTCCTTTCCTTCTCTCTTTCTACATCCCCTTATATCCATATCTAAAACATTACTTTCCTTCCCTCTTACTACATTCCACTTATCCCTATATATAAAACATTCTCTTTCCTTCTCTCTTACTACATTTCTTTTATCTCTGTATCTAAAATATTCCCGTTCCTTCTCTCTTACTACACTCTCCTTATCCCTGTATATAAAATATTCCCTTTCTTTCTCCCTTACTACATTCCCCTTACCCCTGTATATAAACATTACCTTTCCGTCTCTCTTACTACATTCCCCTTACCCCTGTATATAAAACATTACCTTTCCGTCTCTCTTACTACATTCCCTTTACCCCCGTAAATAAAACATTACTTTTCCTTCTCTCTTACTACATTCCCCTTACCCCTGTATATAAAACATTACCTTTCTTTCTACCTTACTACATTCCCCTTACCCCTGTATATAAAACATTACCTTTCTTTCTCCCTTACTACATTCCCCTTACCCCCGTATATAAAACATTACCTTTCCTTCTCTCTTACTACATTCCCCTTACCCCTGTATATAAAACATTATCTTTCATTCTCTCTTACTACATTCCCCTTACCCCTGTATATAAAACATTATCTTTCATTCTCTCTTACTACATTCCCCTTACCCCTGTATATAAAACATTATCTTTCATTCTCTCTTACTACATTCCCCTTACCCCTGTATATAAAACATTACCTTTCCTTCTCCCTTACTATATTCCCTTTATCCCTGTGTATAAAACATTACCTTCCCTTCTCTCTTACTACATTCCCCTTTCCTTTCTTTTTTCTTATGACTTGCTTCCCGACTTCTGGTGGAAAGTACAGAAGAGGAAAAGAAAAAAAAATAGTCCAAGCTTCAATGAGAAGTCGGAACATGATGATGATGATGATGATAATGTTAATAACAATAATCAAAATGATGATGATGTTCTTTGCGCTAGCATTTCTATATTAATTGTTTCTGTGTCTGTTTGGAGAAAAAATACAACTTGATTTGTTTATTTCCCTGGTGAAGTTGGACAGGCAACTGTTTGTGCTCCAGCTTCTAGCACAGTGTCTTTTCAACTACCTCTCCATCTGTCGCTTGTAATTCATTCTGCACTTAACCTCCATCTACTTTCACACATACACATACATTCCCACTCTCCTTTCTCAACACACACATACGCATACGTTCCCACTCTCCTTTTTCAACACGCACTAACACATATTTTCCTACTCTCTCTTCTGACACACACATATACGCATATGTTCCCACTCTCCCTTTTCAACACACACATACAAATATGTTCACACTCTCCCTTTTCAACACACATAGAAACATAGTCCCCACTCTCTCTTCTCCGCATACACATAGTTCTCATTCTTCTTTTTCCCCACACACACATGTACATACACAGACACATATGTTTCCACTCTCCCTTCTCGACACACATATACACATATTTTCCCACTCTCTTTTCTCCACTTCGCTCTCTTCCTTCTCTAAACACATACACATACACATACATTTCACTCTTCCCCTTCTCTAACATACACATACACTTCCCCCTCTCTCTTCTCTAACATACACATACACTTCCCCCTCTCCCTTCTCTAACATACACATACACTTCGCCCTCTCCCTTCTCTAACACACACATACACTTCCCCCTCTCTCTTCTCTAACATACACATACACTTCCCCCTCTCTCTTCTCTAACATACACATACACTTCCCCCTCTCTCTTCTCTAAAATACGCATACACTTCCCCCTCTCCCTTCTCTAACACACATACATTTTACCCCCAACCCTTCCTTGTGTCCACCTCTCTTACAGTTTCATCCCCTATTTCGAACCCCACCCACCCTCTCCCCCCTTCTCTCTTTCTCTCTCTCTCTCTCTCTCTCTCTACTCTACTCTAACCTCTCTATTTCTTTTGTTTTGCTCTCGTGAAACATTTACTGTTTACTGAAGGAAAATCGACACACAAAAAAAACCCCTTGCTAGTACGTAATTTGTTGGACACTAGTTGCCAGCAGTTCAGTGTCTGCGCAGATCGATGGGGCCTAGAACGTCAACAACAAAGAAATAGAACTTCATTTCCCGCGCTTCGTCATCTGCTTTCAAATTAATGAGGCCCTCCTTGACAACACGAATATAAAACACACGTTCAGCACTAGGCGTGCTCGTGATTTTTAACAAGCTTGCACAGGAGAACGCCTACATCACCAGTTATAATGAAAAAAATAATAGTAATAATAATGATAACTATTATCAACGTCTTTTTCCGCCTCAGCTATGGATTTCGGCCACAGAGGATGTCATTTCGCTGTCTTTCTGTGAAGAGTTGTCTTGTCCAAGCTGTCTTCTGTATGTCTCTTGATGCTGTTTATTCCAAAACGGCGTTGAAACATTTTAAAGGCTATAAATGAGTAATCTCCATAGTCCAATATGTCGTTGTTACATTTTTCAGTCGTCCTTCCATTCACAAAGGCTTGGAGATAACTACCAGCTCTGTGGAACATTACTATGGTCACTCTCTATAAAATATATTTATGTTATTATTGGATTCGTCTCACAGTACATAGACAATAAAGCAAAGTTTATATTTATGTACTTTAACTTTTCCAGTGATCGGTACTTTCATTAATTCTGAGTGAGAGAGAAAGAGAGAGCGATATATATATATATATCTGAACCTTAAGTGCCCAGGGCACATGGGGCTTCTGCAAGGGTTTTCCACAAATGCCTGTCCTTCGCCTTTTTTTCTGCTCTTGCCCAGGTGAGCCCTCTATTGCATATATATATATATATATATATATATATATATATATATATATATATAACTGTGCCAGATATCCAATACTTTGGTTCTAAGGACTGTAATAGCCGGAGGTAACACTCTACTCCAGTTAAATGTCTCCAAGTCGTGCGTCTCAAATAGCCTCTGACAGTCCAAGTCTAGCTCCTGGCCTTCTCGTGGCGGAACTGTTTAAACTGACAAGAGAAGGAGCGAAAGCGAATATCTGGCACCTGAAAACCAGACGTTTCGGGTCGATGAGACCCGTTAATCTTGGTTGGTAGTTCATCTAGGAGAAGGAAAACTCTGATTTCAAACTCGCTGCTGGCAAGATTCTTCAGCTGCCTTGCGTGGGGTGAAATTCCTCCCGGCCAAAGAAGAAAAATGCGATTAGGGTTGTCGCGGCGCCGCCGTAGAAAAGGTGATGGAAAAGAATGAGTAATGTAGCCAGTAGTCTAGCGGTCAGGGCTACTCATATCACGGCACCTCTGCTTTAGAGGCCGGCTACGTCCTTTATACACCCATACTGGCTCAAATGCCTACAGGGGTAATCCTAAGACTCTGCTGGCGAGATTCTTCGGCTGCATCGCGTGGGGCAATATGCCTAAACGGGTTTAACTCGGTGGTGAAACGTAATGGCTACGCATATCACGGTACCTCCGCTCTAGAGGTCGGTCACGTCCTATATACACCCATATTGGGATAATACGCCTAAACCAGCTTAACCCAGAGGTGAAACTCACTACGGGCGAGGATTCGTCCTCCTCTATAAAACCTCCGTCCTGGTCACCACCAGGAAGGGTAGCGGCCACAATCATAAAATGCTGAAGTTGGAGACACTAGACCAGTGCAGTCTAGATAGGCAACCACCTCTCACCTGACGGGGATATATTCATATCTAAATCACGCTGAGGTTTTCCGGTGAGAAAGTCCAAGTCTGGACTGGATGGGCAACCACCTATCACCCAGCGGGAATATATTCATATCCAAACCACGTTGAGGTTTTCCGTTGAAGAAGTCCAACTCTAGACTAAACTAGTGCAACTAAAACCACACTGTCACGCATTTCCGCTTCTGTGACCCACCGAGAATACAGGCCCAAGCCTCACGATGCTCTGAGCCTCCATCCTAAATGAGACCATCGCGAGAACCACAGGAGTAAATTCAGTAGGATCACGGGGCGATCTTGATGGTAGAAGCCAACGAAGAAGAAGAAAATCTAATACCTTCGTTACTACAACTACTCTTCTCTCTGACACTTGCTCATCTCCCAGTGCCAAACATTACTTGCCTTTTAAAATCTTCTACTAATTTCATCAATGGCGGCCGAGGGCTGCTAGTCAAAGAGATCTACTGACCAATCAAGTATGTTCTTCAATTCAAGGTTCGTGCACCAGATATCCCGATGTTATATTACCTACTCTACAGTAGTCAAATTGTGATGATTTGGTCGCAGATAAAAATGTAAGGTAGGGCCCTTACTCTGTGTACTGAATTCTGTCGATCAGTCTACCTTCATCGTTCCCGACTGTGCTGTGCCGTCAGTTGTTCTTTCACCCTGCCTTGACATGTACTGATATGTATCAGACTTAGTCGAGTCGAATGATGTCGAGCATGTTGTAGATGACTGGGTTGAGCTGAAGAATGTTAGACATGCAGCAGACTGGAGAGTGAAGGATTTTAGATATGTACTGGAAGTAAGAATGGACAGAAGGATGCTAGACAGATAATAGATGCCAGAATGGACCGAATGATGATAGACAGATAATAGATGACAGAACGGCCAGAAGGATGATTGACAGATAATAGATGACAGAATGGACCGAGGGATATTAGACAGATAATAGGTGATAGAATGGACAGAAGGATGCTAGACAGATAACAGATGACAGAATGGACAGAAGGATGCTAGACAGATAATAGATGGTACAGTTGAACCAAAGGATGTTAGACATGTAATAAATGATACAGTTGAACCAAATGATGTTAGACATGTAATAGATGATACAGTTGAACCAAAGATTGTTAGACATATAATAGATGATACAGTTGAACCAAAGATTGTTAGACATGCAGTAGATGATACAGTTGAACCAAATGATGTTAGACATGTAATAAATGATACAGCTGAACCAAAGATTGTTAGACATGTAATAGATGATATAGCTGAACCAAAGGATGTTAGGCACGTAAAAGAATGGACTTCAAAATCCTCTATAGTTGTGAACCACACATTTCTTGAAGGGAAATGCGGCGGTCAAAAACTTGACCGGAATCTTCTCTCAGTTCTTTGCAAAGGAGAACGTCTGGTCATGCAGTCTGCAGCTTCATGTACTGTCTTACACAGCCTGCGCTCTGATGTACTCTTACGCCATGACATGTCTGCTGTCTCACATTAAACTAGCGGAGCCTGCTTTGTCATATTCAACCAGACAGAGTTTGCTGTCACATGTAATGTCAGGTATCCAATCTTACTGGGAATTGGCGCGCGAGGGGGGGGGGGGGAGAGATGAAAGGCCAAGTGCCGCCAGCGTTAGACTCGCTTACACTCGAACTAGACGTGACCATTGCCCTTCCCAGACACGCTTCAGGTCAAATATTTCCATCTGTCTGGGTCAAGGGTCAGCTCGGGAATGCAGTAATGTAAGCCTGGAGATTGTGCTAAAACTAGCAGTTCTAAAACTTGCTCAGGCTGCCGCCCCTTTGCGTCCCTGGTGACATCCGTAGCTACCTCCCCCACCTAACAATTTCTTAAAACTCATTTGGTTCTCAGTTCCTTTACCGCTGCTTCTGTGGTGGTGGTTTCTGGTAGCTGGAAGGCTCGCTGCTTGCCCTTAGCGTCTGCATCTGTCAGCCTGCTCTGTCAAGTTCTGGTCTATGGTCATCAAAGTTTTGATTGTGTATCACTACGATTTTTTTTTTTTTTTGTCATATAAAAATCTTATCTTTGTAGTTCTGTCTGTTCGTCCTAGCAGCAACTAAAGAAGCCGTGGAGAGGAACAGACAGAACTACAAAAATAAGATTTTTAAGGGCATGCATCTTTTCCATGGCAACATATGCCTGTGAGACCTGGACACTTAACAAAACAGCTGAGAAACACATAAATGCCCTTGAATGTAAATGCTACAGAATAGTCCTTCAAATATCATGGACATAGAAAAGAACAAATATATCCAGACTACAAGAACTTAACACTAAATAATTTATAAACTGCACAAGTTATAGCTAAGTACTCTATTCAGTTTATTTGAATTTTAAAAACACAGCATTCACGTGAATTTATATTTCTTATTTATACTTATAATTTATCTCCTGCCTCTATTTCTTTGTCCTGTGTGTTTTTGTATAATTAAGGTTCACATGGCAACGTCACAACTATGTACTCGTTAAGTAATAAAGCTGTTCCTACTTTTTCCCTAGCTTATACATTTTATACATACTTTACTGCAGTGACTACCGTGTATAGTTATATACTGACACACTAATTACTGTGTGTTGTTTAATAGTCAAAGAGGTTGGCTAGTAAGGAAGATTAAACAGAGAAAACTTAAATATTTTGAACTTAATAAACGTCATAATAATTTAGAGAAGACAGCCTTGGAAGGGTACTTAATAGTGAAAAGAAAGAGAGGAAGACCAAGGCGAAGATGGCTGCAAGACATCCTGCAAATGGATGCATCAGTAGCAGGGCATCTTGTTTACAACCGAGAGGCCTACAGGAGAGCTGTTAGGGAGGCAAAGTTCCGGAAGGGATATGCAAAAGAATGACTGATTGACTGATCACTACGACTGTTGAGAGTATTCTTCTTCATATTCTTCTTCTTTGTTTGGGGATGTTGGTCACGTCAAATCCTGATCACCGTTGACAGATCAAAGCCCACAGTCTTCTCCAGATCCTGATAAGAGCACTAAAGCTTTTGACGACAAACACGTCTTTGCAGCTCATCCCATAGGTATTCGGTTGGATTCATGTCTGGAGAAAGGGATGGCCAGGGAAGGGTGAGAATGTTGTTGGCAGTCAGGAACTGTGTGGTGAACCGTGCAGAATGAGGTCTGGCGCTGACCTTTGCGCAGCCAAAAATGGAAGGGCATGAGGTCGAAGAATTTCATTGACGTATCGTTGCGCATTCAAGCTTCCTTCAATCTGCACCAATGGACTCCTTCCGTTGAAACTGATCATTCCCCATACCATCGTGCAGCGGAGCTTCATCAACGCAATTTTTGGCAAAACGTTAATTTGATCTACGGCAGACCCTACTCCGCAAATCATGGCGGTGCAACAAAAAGGAAGATTCGTCACTAAAGCAAACATAGTTATTAGTTGTCCAGGGCCGATGCAGGTTGGCCTAAACAAGTAGATTTTGGCGATGGCATTTCGTTAAGACAGGACCTCGGTGAGGCCGTCGTGCCACCAGTCCAGCTTCATACAGTCTATTCCGAGGACAGTTTGATCAGACACACGACGTCCTGCAAGCTATGACTGGGCACTTGAGGAAGCTGTTGTAAACCTGTTTCCGAGGTGATGAACCAGAACAAAGTGATCATCAGTTGCTGTTGTCACCCTGGATCGTCCACTGCGGTGCCGGTCTTCAGCTGAGCCAGTAGCTGCGAAACAGTTCCAAAGTCGACTGATGGTACTTTGCTGCACGTTTATATGTCTCGCAACCTGACTTTGACTTTCGCCTGCTTGTAGACGACCAATAGCAATGTTTCGTAAATTTTGCGATAGAAGCACCATAATTGTTTGCTTGAAAATTAACTGAATTTGTTTGTGTAACTCATCCTTTTATAGGGTTTCATTTGCATGGGAAGTGAGTTGTGCTCACCACAAAAATCACAACTTTTCCATAAACGCAACGTGAGTAATGGTATAAAAATGCGTGATTACCAAGGGCAGCTTCTGCGTTCTGACTATACACGAGAATAGCAAAATTAACGCTAAATCATGGACCTGATATCTTGGTGACAATTTTTGGTTTGGTTTGAGATACCCGGTAAAAAAAAGTTTTGTCTTTACATATACAAAATGAAGCTTATATAAGCTATGCGTTTCTAAACGTGTTTGTCGCTGAAACGTTTCTCCAGCCAATCGTCCTGATCTGTGGCAGGCACTCCAGGAAGAGTGGTCAGCCATCCCACGGGCGCACATCAGACATCTGATCGCATCTATGCCCAGGAGATGCCAGTCTCTGTTCGATGCAAGCGAGTCCACACACCATACTAACTTGAGAACCCCTGGGACTAACAGATTCTCGTCATACAGATGCAAGAAACTGTCAAGTGAGGATTGAAACCCTTAGGTATTATTGTGTGCAATTTGAAAATTTTATTCATTCAATTTAGAAAGCTATAGAATATCAAAGTTGTGGCTAAAATTGGGTCATCAGTAGTTATGCGTTTCTTTATTTTTTTTTTGGACAGTATGCATAGATGGTACGTAGTCACGAGGACCTACTACATAGATGGTAAGTGGTCATGACGACCTACTACATAGTTGCTACGTAGTCACGAGGACCTACTACATAGATGCTACGTAGTCACGAGGACCTACTACATAGATGCTACGTAGTCAGGAGGACCTACTACATGGATGGTACATATTAAAAGAAGAAAGCGTTTCCATGAATACAAGTTTAATGAACAAAACACTCACATAATGTCATTCTCAATATCCTAGGCCAATACTTATCTCTCACGTGGGTTAGAACTACGTGATAATTAATTTGAAAATTACGACTGCCTGACACATCTGGACATGAGAACTACGGCACGGTTGGATTTTTCCGAATATACGTGAACAAACAAAAGCATTCTTTGGTTTCCGACACTAGCCATGATAAAAAATGGCTGCCAATGGTTGATTGGCTAACTACTTAATTGTTACAACAGAACAGTTATGCTACCCTCAATCTTGACCGCCTCTTTATCTATCTATCTATCTATCTATCTATCTATCTATCTATCTATCTATCTATCTATCTATCTATCTATCTATCTATCTATCTATCTATCTATCTATCTATCTGTCTGTCTGTCTGTTTTTCTGCCTGTCTGCCTGCCTGTCTGTCTGTCTGCCTTAAGTGCCCAAGGCATATTGGGCTTCCGCAAGGGTTTTCCACAAAAGCTGCCTTTTTCCACTCTTGCCAAGGTGAGCCCCTCTGTTGTTCTTCTCCATGACTCCTTTGGTCTACCCTTACTTCTATTCCCCTGTGGTGTCCGTCTCAGCGCTGTTTTTGTTATGAATCGTCAGTCATCCGGAGCACATGTCCCAACCATCGCCAGCATCTTTCCTCAATAATTGCTGTCAGTGGCTTCATCTGCCAACGAGATGTTATTTTTTATTGTGCTTGACCAAAAGACTCTTCTAATCCTTCGTAAACATTTAGTCTGGAAAGATTTTTAAAGTCTAAAGAAAGACCCAAAAAATCTAAAGAAAGACTTAAAATGTCTAAAAAAGTCTAAAGAAAGACTTTAAAGTCTAAAGAAAGACTTTTTAAAAAAGGATCTAACTGGCTGTCTAATAATACTGAGAATACTTAACCGTACACCGCTGATGAGATTGAAACATTATTTACTCTAAGCTCGAGCTACACAAGTGGAATTTCTTTCACTTGCAAGTTCGTTCACTGCCCGTATTATAACTGGCCAGCCGTCTTGTTGCTTCGATTTCGCTCTGTCCATCTACTGCTTCACTGGTCCACGATAGATTACTCTTCCGCTCCTTTACATTTTTTCTCTCACCCTTCTCCTCTACTACCCCCCCCCCCCACTTCCCTTCCCCCGGAAATCTTAGCATGGCCCCCCCCCCTCCCCCCAGCCACCAATGAATCAGCCCATTTCGAGAACCGTTGTAAGGTAAAGGTAACCCTGCCAGGCCATAGAGACACATATATATGGTGTTAGTGTCAGTGTTTTCCTTGACCTGTCAGCACACTAGAGGGTGATGGTGGTCAGCATCAGGCCTGGCTCGCCTTTCCTTCCCCTGCTCCAGAAGAAATCGAGTACCTATTTCTACAGCCTGGCTGACTCGAACCCTCTAACTCCTCCAAGAGAGAATAGTGCACTAACCACTTCGCCACTCAGACACCCGGAACCATTGTGTTAGGCGCTAGCGAACACAGCCACATTCAGAACTCCGAGAACAAGCGAGGCTTTCTACTAAAACAGTTTTATCTTCTTGGCTTTCTTTTCCGCACATTTTCTATATGTTACCATTCATTACAGTTCTTCACCCCTGTCATAAATACCTCATCTTTCATTTCGTTCACTTTATCGCTAGTTTAATATTCACGTTAATATAAAGCAGTATAATATTTTGTAGAACGCATACACATTTGTAGAATATACACTACATTGTAAGAGTTAGGGTATAGACAAAACTAGATTACTACTGTAGATTGTTTCGGTTGTTGTTGTTTTTTTGGAAGCCGTAAAGCTGTGTTTTTCATTTTCCAAAGAGCTCCAACGAGAAGTAAAGCTCAGCTTGTGAGTCATCCAAGATAACCCGTTTGAAATATTATTTTCTTCCAATTTCCCTCATCCCCCCCCCCCCCCCAAAAAAAAAAATCTCTCTCTCTCACTTTCTGTTACGTACGTGCCTGTTTGTCGCATTCTATCGTCAGATACACTAGAGACTAGAATATGTCGTAAAGTATCATTAGACCATGCATTATCTGTGTCATGTCTGTTGGTCTTATCTGCCTGTACATCTCTCAGCCCGCCTCTATTCTTATATCTCCGATCAATACTTATCCCGAGAGACCCTCTGTCTTCAGCCTATTGCTTATACAATTGCGCATTAAAAGCTGGATTGTACATAATTCTATACCAGCATTTTCTTTCGACGTTTCGTTGTCTATCAGTGATTTAAAACGAGAGAAGCTGGAGAGTTTGTTTGTTTGTTTGTTTGCTTGTGTGTTTGTTTGTTTGGGTGGAGTACCAAACGTTTCATAGGAACCTTACGAGAAGAGCTACATCTGTGGCAAACAGAACAGCGCTCGCACAGCTGGTCACGTGCCTGAGAACAAACTGGCCACGTGCGCAGCACCGAAATATCAAGGAGACCCGGGGAAGATACCAGATCAAAAAAGGGCATTGAGGTGTGAGCGCTGTGTGTGTGTGTGAGTAGCTTAAGGCCAGGTTTACCGAGTGCTCAATTACTTTCTACAGTCGCTTCTTCAATGTGTTCTTTGAGTTTTAAATTCTAGTCAAAAGAAAATGGCATTTTGAAAGCACGTTGCAAAATGTCGCAATAAAAGACTTCATCCAGCGGTACGAATTCTAAGCGTAGTACAGTAAAGTGATAAATCAGTTACTATATCCTTCAACTAACAAATGTTTCCTGGTTCATCTTTCAGTTAGCACATTTCAGTTTTCCGTTTTCTTTTTTCGTGTTGGTGCACAAGAAGACAATAACGGGCAAAGTCTGTGCTGAATAATTAAGTTGTTGGTTGGCGGTGAGGTTGAATCAGCTAGATGGTTAGTTAGTTGACTGGCTGGGTTTGTTGTTGATTGGTTAGATGGTTCGTTGACTGGATGGATGGTTGGTTCATTGCTTTGATTGATGATTTGTTGTGTGTTTATCTTACCAACTGGTTAACTTCTTGCTTGTTTGGGTGGCTGATTTGTTGACTTGGTAGTTGGTTGACTGGTTGAATATTTGATTGTTATGCGGTTGATTGGTTGACTGTTATGCGGTTGATTGACTGACTGGCTTATTTCTTGGTGTGTTGGATGATTCATATGACCGAAATGAGCGGCCGAGTGGTGTGTATGTGGTGATTGATCTGTTAGTTGGTGCGAACGATCACGCGAGGTTCAAGAGTGTGTACGATATTGGACTGAGCGTCATCGTTCACGTATATATATATATATATATATATATATATATATATATATATCTAGGAAAACGCTGACAAAAAGGCAGTGAGCTAGAGGCAACGGCCAAGCGAAGTCCTGTTCGTGTGTGCTTATGATTGTTATGGAATACATCGGCCGAGCTGACCTCATACTGTGATCACGCCTTGTGTAGTATGCTGTGCTGTGGATTTATGTTATTCACGCATTGATATAGAGATTCTGTATGATTCATGGTGATTATCGTTATATTGGATTGGCACATGTCTTATTCCATCATATGCCCATACTCGTATGGATATTCTATATGCTGTTATGTGTTACGAGGAGTTATGGAGGCGTGTCACAGCAGCGACATCTGTGTGGTTTCGGTGCGTTAGCACATTTGGAAGTCGTGGAGATCTGGGAAGTGGGCCATGTCAGTGGTAGCTGCATAGAGAAGTGCATGGGCACATATATATTATGATTCTTGGATATATGGAGAAGTGCACTGGCACATAGTGATTCATAGATGTATAGAGGTGTACCGTGGCAGCAGTTGCTGCGTCGGATGTATATGCGATGGCACAAATTAGATTTATAATGTGTCTTACTTATGGAGCCAGGAGAGTCCAGAACCACGGGTCTTCCAATCTTAGTTAATGCTCACATTGTACTTAATATATTATATTGATGTCATGCCTTATTACCATTATGACTGACATATGTTGTATGTCCTGTGGATGCAGTGTCAGTTGTGTGTACTACGATATGTGTAGTGAAGATAATACATTG
Source organism: Achatina immaculata (assembly GCA_009760885.1). Lineage (NCBI taxonomy): Eukaryota > Metazoa > Mollusca > Gastropoda > Stylommatophora > Achatinidae > Lissachatina > Lissachatina immaculata. The sequence continues at coordinate 16,340,011 of CM019693.1, read as the reverse complement.
TTGTATATTTAATTTGCTGACTTGGTAATTTGTATTGTGTGTTGATGTCATGTGGATTAATGTAGAATGATGCATAACTGGCATACAGTATTACTTAGGAGGGGAGAACCTGGGTTGGCGGTTATGAGGTGGAAGCTAGATCTTGGCCGGCAGCACGGTAGTACATTGCCAAGAGGACTGTTGGATCAGCTGGATAGCTATTCCTCCCCAGTTATCTATAAAAATGTAACTTATGCACCAGCATTGACGGATTTTGATTGACTGGTTCACTAAATGACTGGATGGTTGATTGATCATCTCCCCGCAGTTGCAAACTTGAGCTGTAGCAGCTGACGCTGACGTGAACGATCTTAACAGCGAACGTCAGATCTTAATGGCGCTAAGCTGTGGAGCCTTTCCTTTGTCCATGAAAGAATGCCAGTATGGTGAAAAACAGTTGGACTTCTGGTCCGCTTGTTAAGCTGAAGCGATACATCAGGCTGCTTCTGGAATGCCAGCGTTTTACCACGTCAGGCCAGACATCATTCGATAAGTGTGGAAGCTATCTTTTCTCTCTCTCTCTCTTTCTCTCTCTCTCTCTCTCTCTCAAGCTATCCAACCAAATTTGTAGACGTCACAATCATTTTCTCACATCGCTGCATAATTTCATTTATTTTTATAGACCACTGTTCTGTACTCACAAGTCTGTGCCACCAACACAAATAAACATTATCATTTCCTTCAAGATATACTATATCATCCCGAAGGCAGGCATAACCTTTTTTCATAATCTCCATTTTGTACGTCCAGTCGAAATAACCATTATTATCCCCTTGTGAAAATCTAACCATTAACTTCTGACTACTTGTGTCACTCTCAGTCTGGTTTCTAAGTCGCACAGTTTACTAAATTATTTCTAAATAGTTTTGTCTTGTCTTCTATATCCCTGGAGTTGCAAGCTGGTCCTCTTTGCGGTCGGTACTGTGAAGATGTTGAGGAAAAGTATCGTATCGGCTTGGGATCAGTCGCTGAGTTCATGTAAAGATCAGGGAGTGTTCAGTACTTCTTTAGTCGACTCCACCACCATGGGGTGGGGGGGGGAACTATGGCGTTCCCTGCCCCGTTAGTCTGCTAGGCATGTCAATTGGGTTCATTTATTCATTCATTCATTTGCATGTCCCTTGCGGAACTTTGCCTCCCAAACAGCACTCCTGTAGGCCTCTCGGTTGTGCGCAAGATGCCCTGCTGCTGATGCATCCATTTGCAGATCATCAACGATGTCTTGCAGCCATCTTCGGTTTTGTCTTCCTCTCTTTCTTTTTCCCATTATGTACTCTTCCAAGACGGTCTTCTCTAGATTAACATGACGTTTAATGTGTCCAAAATATTTAAGTTTTCTTTGTTTAATCCTCTTTACTAGCCAGCCTTCTTCAATATTAAGTTCTTGTAGTATGGATATATTTGCTCTTTTTTTGTGTCCATGATATTTGAAGAACTCTTCTGTAGCATTTAGATTCAAAGGCATGTATGTGTTTGTCAGCTGTTTTGTTAAGTGTCCAGATCTCATAGGCATACGTTGCGATGGGAAAGATGCATGTCCTTAAAAATCTTATTTTTGTAGTTCTATCTGTTCATCTCCACAGATTCTTTAGTCGTTTTAGTTTCTGAAGAGCGATAGATGTCCTCTTTTTAATTTCCCTCATTGTATCACCATTATTAGTTAGCAGTGATCCACGATATTCTTCTTCTTCTTCTTCTTCGTTCACTTCTACCACCAAAAACCGCACTGTGAACCTACTGAATTCACACATGTGGTCCTCGTTAGGTCCGGTGGTCCCCTGTGTGGTCCAAAATAGACCACATGAGTTCCACGAAGGACCACAAGGGGTTCAGAGTATCACAGTGCTTTAGCCTGTATTCTTGGTGGGTCTCGGAAGCGGGATTGCGTGACACCGTGGTTTTCATTGCACCAGTTTGGTCTAGGGTTGGACTTTCTCACCGGAAGACCTCGACGTGTTTGGAATATCAGTGCATCCCCGCTGGGTGAGAGGTGTCAGCCCACCCAGGACAGAGTTGGACTTTCTCACCGGAAAACCTCGACGTGTTATTAGATACCCGTGTATCACCGCCGGGTGAGAGGTGGTTGCCCATCCAGTCCAGGGTTGGACTTTCTCACCGGAAAACCTCAGCGTGATTAGGATACGCAGACATCCCCGCCGGGTGAGAGGTGGTTGCCTATCTAGACTTCCCTGGTCCAGTGTCTCCGACTTCAGCATTTTGCGGTCGTGGCCGCTACCCTTCCTAGTTGTGACCAGGATGGAGCTTTTGTCCAAGAGGACGAATCCTCGCCACTAGTGACTTCTACCCCTGGGTTGAGCCGGTTTAGGCATTTCCCAGTATGGGCATGTTTGGGACGGGACCGACCTCTAGGGCAGAGGTACTGTGACATTCATAACCTTCAAGATTCACCCCTGGTATGAGCCGGTTTAGGCAAAATTCACCAGTATGGGTGTTTATCAGGCGTTACCGACCTCTAGAGCGGAGGTGGCATGACATGTCTAGCCATCGAGTTCCACCCCTGGTGTGTGCCGGTTTAGGCATAATTCACCAGTGTAGGTGTATTTCGGACGTAGGCGGCCTCTAGAGCAGAGGTGCCGTGGTATAGCTCTCGTAGCGATACTACTGGACATACCAGGTTAAACTTCACTTTCCACCACCTTTTCCCATCGGCGCCGCACAGCAACCTTTATTTCCGCATTTACTTCCTTAACCGGGAAGTCAAGCCAGCAGTGACTTAACCTCTGGGACAAACCGGTTCATGCATTTCACACGATATGACTGCACTCAGGACGTGGCCGACCTCCAGACCAGAGGTGCCGTGATTTGACTGTTTGCTTCGCTTTATTCTTTCAACCACCTTTTCCGCAGTGATGCTGCGCGGCAACCTCATTTGCAAATTTCTTCATTGGCCGGGAAGAGCACCGCTCCACGCACGGCAGCTGAAGATCTCGCCAACAGCGGCAGATGAGCTACCAAACGTGACACTCATCTACCCTAAGTAACTGGTTTTCAGGCGCCAGATATTCGCCCTCGCCCCTTCTCCTGTCAGTTTAAACAGTTCTGCCACGGGAAGGCCAGGAGCTGGACTTGACTGCCAGAGGCTGTTTGTGGCGCGTTTGCAGTCCTTAGAACCATCCACGATATTCAAAACTCTCCATTTCTTCCAGGTTTTCCTCATTGATATATATATATATATATATATATATATATAATATATATATATATATATATCTTGTTTGTTTTGTCAGTTGTCATCAATTTAGTTTGTTTTCTTCGCAGTAAGATAGAGGTTTTGCTCTTCACTAATTCTTACGGACTGACATAATTAGTTTTTCCATTCCGTTTTGTGTAATGGGGGTACCAACGGAGAATTGGGACATGATCTTGGTCAGCTATAGTTCGCTATCCTTGACTCGAGCATGTCAGCTATCGCTGACTGCCAAAACACATTCTGACAGCCTGTGATTTACCCACTTCTGAATAGAAAATAAACTTTTAAAAAAAGTTACCGCCGAACATACTCTGTTTTTATTCAAAGCCAGTTTTCCCATACGCAGATCTTTGCTTCGGTTCTTTTGCTCTTTAATTTTCCTGGACTTTTCTTTGGCCAGCTTCCACATCTGAATCCCAGGCATTCAAGACTTCAAAATGTCACAGAATTCTTCGACAAAGCTGGCACAGAGCGCACGCAATTCAAAATTCCAAACAATGTTTACCAAGTTTTTCTCCCTCGGTCTCCAAGTAAGTCGATTAGGCGTTCCCTTCCTTAATTTGGCATTTTTAAAAATCTTGGTATTGTGCTTTTCAAATTGTATGGATTCGAACAAATCTCATGGTTTTTTTTTCTTCTCTTTTTATGTTCTAGTGCGAGTATACTTGGACTGCACTTACGGCTTTTAGTGATTTCCATGTTTAGTTCCGTTTAGAATCTTACACTAACCAAAATCGAAACTTTTTCTAATCTCCATAAGTGCATCGTGCTTTACATGAGTCTGTCCGCGAGATCTTGCCCTGGATTTTCGGTTATCTCTTTTCTTTTCAGTTTTATCTTTTATTTATTTATTTATTTTTTAAAAGTTGCCTGCTGTTTTTTTGTTTTCGTTAATATTTCGTGGTCACTGAGGCCATCCATTAGGCCCCAAAACGCCAAATACGTCTCCCCTCGACACTTCGCAGTACAAGAGGAAAGATACAGTAATGTTTCCCATACCCGCACCCCCCCCCCTTCCACCTCCCACTCCAACCTTTTTTTTTTTGTAAACGTTTGTCATCGTTTTCACTGCTTGTCAGTTTCTTATTCTTTTTATTAACTTAGACAATAATAATAATAATTGTTATTAGTATTATTACTGTTGTTTGCCTTTCTTCTGTTTTTTTTTCTATTCATCTTTCTCCTTCATACCCTTCTTCTTCTTCTTCTTTTTCTTCTTCTTCTTTCACTCCTTCCTACCATTATTCACCCAGCCTGCTCACGTAATAAAATCCTCCAATTGTGCCCTTTCATTGCTTTCACCTTCTATTTTACAAAGACCAAGAAATTCTGCAACACTCGAAGCAGAACAGACTTTGATAATAAAAAAAAAGTAAAATTCCCTTTTCCATGCCATTAAGGCATGTTGGGGGATACGGTGTTAGGCCCGTATTTTCCATGACCTTCGGCACATGAAAGTCTGATGTGACTTTGATAATGGAAAACAAATACTAAGTATATATAAAGATAAATGTTTGATTTTCTTTTGTGTTTGAGCACAATGAGAACAGTATACTGAAAGATGTTCTAACATCAAATAAGACAATGAAAATAAGATTATATTAATAAAAACACTAATCCCGCTATATAAAATATATTATAAATTACTTACTATTTTATAACATGAATCACTGACATTATGTGGTTTTGGTAAAAGATGTAACAAATATTCTGGACAGGCAGACAAACAACAAAGAAGTCCCGAAGGCAGTTTCTTAACAACAAAAAACAAGTTAAAACGAGGAAAAAAGGAAGACAGACAAAATCTCTTAGACACGTCACGAGAGAATCTGGCGAACCTTGTAATGACTGGAAAATTTAAGGGGAAAAGAAAGAGAAGAAAGTCAAGAGAAAGCCACCTTAGTGGACTGAGCAAGTGGCACGGGAAAAGAAAATCAAATGATTTAATCAGAAAACCCAATGGACAGCACAGGATGGAAAAGCATGATTGACAACGCTATCCGGCACTGCACATAATCATAATCATACTCATAATCATTGATATTGTATTGTGCACGCTCCTCGACCTAAAGTTTTTTTTTGTTTTGTTTTTTTGTCCGTGATGTTTTTCGTGATGCAGGTTTGCACAAAAATCCTTGGAAGCCGTAGAAAAGTGGTTTATTAGAAGAATGTTGGGAATTTCCTGGATAGCGAAGATAACTAATGAAAAATGTATGAGAAGAGCTGGAGAGACCCCCCCAAAAAATCTTGTCAAAAGACACGAGACATTGTACTTTCATAGAACAAGCAATGACATTGAAAATATTGTAACACAAGGGGAAAACAAACAGAAGGAAGAGGAGCCGGGGGAAGACCGAGAGACATGATACTGGACATTCTGGGGAGATGGTGTGAGAGGAGATCACCAACTGAACTGATAACCTGCATGAAAGATCGTGTACTCTGGAGAAGCATAATAGCCAACGCCAGTCGGCACGAAACATGATGATAATGATGATGATGATGATGACGACGTCCATTGTCAGCTGCCACAACGTATAGATACATGCTCTTATTTTCTTCATTCCATGAAGTTCAGTTTCACCAACAAAGTTCTTCATCTCAAATTTTGTAAAGAACCGAGACGGCGCTTTTGGTGGCCATCTGTACCAATCCATGACAAGCTGTAGCTGATCCTGACAGAATGAGACAAAAGGCAGCATTCTTCAGAGATATCCAAGTTGACTTCTGGAAGTGTTCGAAGATGAAGAAAAAAAAAGAAGACGGAGGAGGAGAGAAGAAGAAGAAGGGAGGAGGAGGAAGAGAGAAGGAGAAGAAGGAGAAACAGAAGAAGAATAATAAGGAGGAGGAGAAGAATAAGGAGGAGGTGGAGAAGGAGGAAAAGAAGGAGGAGGAAGAAGTGTACGAGATGAAGAAGAAGAAGAAGAATAAGAAGAAGAAGAAAAGGATGAGGAGGAGGAGGAGAAGAAGAAGAAACAGAAGAAGAAGAAAAAGAAGGAGGAAGAGGAGGATGAGGAGGAGGAGGATGAGGAGGAGGAGGTGGAGAAGGAGGAGAAGAAGGAGTGGGAGGAGAAGAAGAAGGAGTAGAAGAAGAAATATTGTGTTAAAAACCGTCTACAACTAAATCTCACGCCTGTATAAAGTTTCATTCTTCTTCTTCTTCTTCTGCGTTCCATGGTTCTGGCCTCAGACGTCTATATTTACTGCCAGAATCGCTGTTGGCGAGATCTTCAGCTGCCGTGCGTGGAGCGGTGCTCTTCCCGGCCAATGAAGAAATTTGCAAATGAGGTTGCCGCGCAGCATCACTGCGGAAAAGAAAATCAAATGATTTAATCAGAAAACCCAATGGACAGCACAGGATGGAAAAGCATGATTGACAACGCTATCCGGCACTGCACATAATCATAATCATACTCATAATCATTGATATTGTATTGTGCACGCTCCTCGACCTAAAGTTTTTTTTGTTTTGTTTTTTGTCCGTGATGTTTTTCGTGATGCAGGTTTGCACAAAAATCCTTGGAAGCCGTAGAAAAGTGGTTTATTAGAAGAATGTTGGGAATTTCCTGGATAGCGAAGATAACTAATGAAAAATGTATGAGAAGAGCTGGAGAGACCCCCCCAAAAAATCTTGTCAAAAGACACGAGACATTGTACTTTCATAGAACAAGCAATGACATTGAAAATATTGTAACACAAGGGGAAAACAAACAGAAGGAAGAGGAGCCGGGGGAAGACCGAGAGACATGATACTGGACATTCTGGGGAGATGGTGTGAGAGGAGATCACCAACTGAACTGATAACCTGCATGAAAGATCGTGTACTCTGGAGAAGCATAATAGCCAACGCCAGTCGGCACGAAACATGATGATAATGATGATGATGATGATGATGACGACGTCCATTGTCAGCTGCCACAACGTATAGATACATGCTCTTATTTTCTTCATTCCATGAAGTTCAGTTTCACCAACAAAGTTCTTCATCTCAAATTTTGTAAAGAACCGAGACGGCGCTTTTGGTGGCCATCTGTACCAATCCATGACAAGCTGTAGCTGATCCTGACAGAATGAGACAAAAGGCAGCATTCTTCAGAGATATCCAAGTTGACTTCTGGAAGTGTTCGAAGATGAAGAAAAAAAAAGAAGACGGAGGAGGAGAGAAGAAGAAGAAGGGAGGAGGAGGAGGAGAGAAGAAGAAGAAGAAGGAGGAGAAGGAGAAACAGAAGAAGAATAATAAGGAGGAGGAGAAGAATAAGGAGGAGGTGGAGAAGGAGGAAAAGAAGGAGGAGGAGGAAGTGTACGAGATGAAGAAGAAGAACAAGAAGAAGAAGAAGAAAAGGATGAGGAGGAGGAGGAGAAGAAGAAGAAACAGAAGAAGAAGAAGAAGAAGGAGGAAGAGGAGGATGAGGAGGAGGAGGTGGAGAATTAGGAGAAGAAGGAGTGGGAGGAGAAGAAGAAGGAGTAGAAGAAGAAATATTGTGTTAAAAACCGTCTACAACTAAATCTCACACCTGTATAAAGTTTCATTCTTCTTCTTCTTCTTCTGCGTTCCATGGTTCTGGCCTCAGACGTCTATATTTACTGCCAGAATAATATTGTGCAACGTTTCGGAGGTCATGTTTTGTGTCCTAAAGTCTGTCCTTCAGCGCAGGTCTCACTGACGAGAGCCTGGGTTCCAGCTTCTAGGTAGAGGAAGCGGAGGGCGGGCTGTGCTCTGGAGTTTGCTTTCCTGTTTCGCATGTGCAGAGTTCCATTAAAATTATAACAAGAAAAAAAAACAACACTCGCTGATCTCTGCAAGCATGTATTTCTGCTAGCTTATACTTCTGTAAAAGTTGAATTCTTTCCAGACTAAATGCTTATGAAGAATTAGAAAAATATTTTGGCCAAACACCATAAGAAATAACATCTTGTTGGCAGAGATGCAGATGAAGCCAGTGACAGCAATTATTGAGGAAAGACGCTGGCGATGGTTGGGACATGTGCTCCGAATGACTGACAACTCACTACCAAGAAATAGCACTAAGATGGACACCACAGGGGAACAGAAGTAAGGGTAGACCAAAGGAGACATGGAGAAGAACAACAGAGAGAATGTTGAGCAACAGAGGGCTCACTTGGGCAAGAGCAGAAAAAAAGGCAAAGGACAGGCATTTGTGGAAAACCCTTGCGGAAGCCCCATGTGCCCTGGGCACTTAAGGTTCAGAGAGAGAGAGAGAGAGAGAGAGAGAGAGAGAGATTTATGTAAATATATATTTCTGCTAACTTATATTTCTGTAATTATATATTTCTGCGAACGTATATTTCTGTAAGTATATATTTCTGCGAATTTATATTTCTGCAAGTATATATTTCTGCTGTCTGATATTCCTGCAAGAATATATTTCTGCTAACTTATATTTCTGTAAGTATATATTTCTGCTAACTTATATTTCTGTAAGTATATATTTCTGCTAACTTATATTTCTGCAAGTATATATTTCTGCTAACGTATATTTCTGTAAGTATATATTCTGCTAACTTATATTTCTGCAAGTATATATTTCTGCTATCTGATATTCCTGCAAGAATATATTTCTGCTAACTTATATTTCTGTAAGTATATATTTCTGCTATCTGATATTCCTGCAAGAATATATTTCTGCTAACTTATATTTCTGTAAGTATATATTTCTGCTAACTTATATTTCTGCAAGTATATATTTCTGCTATCTGATATTCCTGCAAGAATATATTTCTGCTAACTTATATTTCTGTAAGTATATATTTCTGCTAACTTATATTTCTGCAAGTATATATTTCTGCTAACGTATATTTCTGTAAGTATATATTTCTGCTAACTTATATTCCTGCAAGTATATATTTCTGCTAACTTATATTTCTGTAAGTATATATTTCTGCTAACGTATATTTCTGCAAATATATAATTCAGTGGTACCTGGTTCAGTCCCAGCAGTGGTACACACCAAAAAGACCCCGGGGTTCACATAGTCTCTAGAAATGGATACTAGAGAAATCTGGGAAGGTAAAGCGACCAGGCGTGATACTGACCTCATCAGACTTTCATGTGCCGAAGGTCATGGAAAATACGGGCCTAACACCATATTCCCCAATATACCTTAATGCCATGTAAAACGGAAATTTTAACTTTTTACCTTTCTATATTTCTACGAACTTATATTTCTGCAAGTATATATTTCTGCAAACATATATTTCTGTGAACTTATATTTCTGGAAGTATATATTTTTGTGAACTTATATTTCTGCAAACATATATTTCTGTGAACGTATATTTCCGGAAGTATATGTTTTTGTGAACTTATATTTCTGCGAACTTATATTTCTGCAGGCATATATTTCTACGAACATATATTTCTTACATAATTTTTAAAACAAAATTTAACCAAACAAAAATGCACTTGTTTTCCGGTACAAAGCCTGGGTAAAAAAAAAAAAGCAGATCACAAACACAGCAGGGCATCAGTTTCACAACCGTTACCTAATTAGCCAGTCTCTGCTCGGAACTTATGCTAATCACAGCACTTTTATTCCTTCTTTACCGTGGCTTGATTGGACTGATTGCATATCACATGTTGGCTAGGCTTGTTTACCGCTTGGAGATCAAAGACTTCTCACAGCCTTTTTTTATGCAAAACAATAATACGTGCTCTGTAATATGCGAAATATGATGAAATATTTCCAGCACAATGATTGGTCTATCTATCTATCTATCTATCTATCTATCTATCTATCTATCTATCTATCTATCTATCTATCTATCTATCCATCCATCCATCCATCCATCCATCCATCCATCCATCCATCCATCCATCCATCCATCTATCTATCTATCTATCTATCTATCTATCTATCTATCTATCTATCTATCTATCTATCTATCTATCTGTCTGTCTGTCTGTCGGTCTGTCTCAATGTGTGTATGTCTGTCTACTAGTAAGTATTCTGTAAGTGTGTATGTATTATATATGTATGTATGTATGCATTCATGCATGTATGTATGTCCTAATGTTAGTTCTCTTTATTCATTCGTTCAGCCATCTCTAAATAATTCATGTTTACTTCTTCGTAAAACACACCTGCCCCGACTGAGGTTTATGAACTAAGAACCGAATGAAGAACTTAATGAGGCAGAAAACAATGTGAACGATGCGTAAAAGGTTACAGGTTCAATCCTCAAGGCTGATACGTTGTTTTCTCTAATTAAATAAAGCGTCGCTTAGTGTGCTCCTCTGTGCCTATGTGCTTTAGACATACATTTTTAAAATAGTGTTTTCTGCTTTAGAGTAAAATTAGAGATTTCCATGAACTTTCTCTGAAATTTTTTTTTTTTGGGGGGGGGGGGGGGGGCGGAGGCGCAAGTCCTTATTGATTCGGGAAGGACTTTAGTCTGAGTGATCCCGATGATGGTAGGATTAGAGCTGAAAATTTTCATTTCTTTTCCTGTCATTTTTGTGTTGGTTACAACTTGGTTCTTATATTATTTTAAAAAAAAAAAGAAAAACGGCAGAGGAAGCAAGGATAAAACGTAGTTCGAACTAGTACTCTCTCTCTCTCCTCCCCTCTCTCTCTCTCTCTCACTTCGGATGTGTGTGTATGTGTGTGTTTTAAACGTTTACCTTTATTTTACGTCATCTCAGTGGCTATTTGGAGATATTCTGTACCACTGTAAGCTTCTTAAAGAAACTCTTAAGTAAATGAAACCAGTGACTTTAATCTTCTTTAAGGCTTTAGAGAGTGCACAAGAGACAGCAGATGTATAAAATAAGATAGGATAAAGATGCTCTCTTAATAAAAAACTAAGATAAACGAATAATATGTAATACATTCACACACACATACCTCCTATATATAAGGTAAAAAAGGGTAAAATCCCCGTTTCTATGCCATTAAGGCATATTGAGGATATTGTGTTAGGTCCGTATTTCCAAGACATTCGGCACAAGAAAGTGTGATGTGGCCTGTATCACTCTTGACTGCATTTACCTTCACCAGGATTCTCTGGTACTAATTTTTACAGGGCTAATAGACCTCAAGGCCATTTCTCTTTTTACGTGCGCCAGAAAATAAAATCCTCACCGCTGGGACTTGAACCCGGGACAACCGGATTAGTAGACCTAGCACCCAACCACTCAGCCAATAATTGGGCAAGCATCTATCTATCTATCTATCTATCTATCTATCTATCTATCTATCTATCTATCTATCTATCTATCTATCTATCTATCTATCTATCTATCTGCCTGTCTGTCTGTCTGTCTGTCTACATTCATTCATTTGCATGTCCCTTGCGGAACTTTGCCTCCCTAACACTCCTGTAGGCCTCTCGTTTGTGAGCAAGATGGCCTGCTGCTGATGTATCCATTTGCAGAACATCAGTGATGTCTTGCAGCCATTTGCCAAAGGCATTTATATGTTTCTCAGCTGTTTTGTTAAGTGTTCAAGTCTCACGGGCACATGTTGCAATGGGAAAGATGCATGCCCATAAAAATCCTATTTTTGTTGTTCTGTCTGTTCGTCTCCATAGTATCTTTAGTTGTTTTACTTTCTGAAGAGCGATAGACGTCCTGCTTTTAAATTCCATCATTGTATCTCCATTATTATTTAGTAGTGATGCAAGATATTCAAAACCCTCCAGCTCTTCCAGTTTTTCCTCACTGATATATATTTCAGCTGCCTTCTTTGTTTTGTCAGTTGTCATCAATTTAGTTTTCTTCGCATTAAGATAGAGGTTTTGCTCTTCGCTATTCTTACGGACTGACATATTTAGTTTTTGCATTTCTTTTTGTGATTTTACATATATATATATATATATATATATATATATATATATATACTGTCCAAAAAAGACACGTATAGCTTATATAAGGTTCTTTTTTATATGTTATGACAAACATTATTTTACTGGGTATCTCAAACCAAACCATAAATCATCAAGATATCAGGTCCATGATTTAGCGTGAATTTTGCTATTCTCGTGTATAGTCAGAACGCAGAAGCTGCCCTCACGTTGCGTTTATGGAAAAGTCGTGATTTTTGTGGTGAGCACAACTCACTTCCAATTCAAATGAAACCCCATAAAAGGATGAGGTTACACAAACAAATTATGTTAATTTTTAAGCAAACAATTATGGCGTGTCTATCGCAAAATTTACAAAACATTGCTATTGGTCGTCTGCAAGCAGGCGTAAGTCAAAGTCAGGATGCCAGGCATTTAAACGTGCAGCAGAGTACCATCAGTCGACTTTGGCACCGTTTCCAAGCCACTGGCTCAGCTGAAGACCAGCAACGCAGTGGACGACCCAGGGTGACAAAAGTAGCTGATGATCGCTTTATTCTGGTTTATCACCTCAGAAACAGGTATACAACAGCTTCCTCAAGTGTCCAGTCAATGTTTGCAGGACGTCGTGTGTCTGATCAAACGGTCAGGAATAGACTGCATGAAGCTGGACTGGTGGCACGACGACCTCACCGAGGTCCTGTCTTAACGAGACGCCATCGCCAGTATCGACTTGTTTAGGCCAACCAGCATCGGCCTTGGACAACTGACAATCAATGGAGACGCGTCTGGTTTAGCTTTGTTGCACCTCCATGATATGCGGAGAAGGGTCTACCGTAGGCCAAATGAACGTTTTGCCCAAAATTGCGTTGATGAAGCTCAGCCGCAAGGTGATGAAGTTGTAATGGTATGGGGAATGATCAGTTTCAACGGAAGGAGTCCATTGGTGCAGATTGAAGGAGGCTTGAATGGGCAACGATACGTCAGTGGAATTCTTCGACCCCATGTCCTTCCATTTTTGGCTGCGCAAAGGTCTGTGTTTCAACAGGACAACGCCAGAACCCATTCTGCACCGTTCACCACACAGTTCCTGACTGCTAACAGCATTCTCACCCTTCTCTGGCTGTCCCTGTCTCCAGACATGAATCCGATCGAGCAACTATGGGATGAGCTGCAAAGACGTGTTTGTAGCCGAAACGTTTCTTCAGCCAATCGCCGTGATCTGTGGCAGGCACTCCAGGAAGAGTGGGCAGCCATCCCACAGGCGCACATCAGACATCTGATCGCATCTGTGCCCAGGAGATGCCAGTCGCTGATCGATGCAAGCAGAGGCCACACATAATACAAAGCTGAGAACCCCTGAGACTAATAAAATTCTCTTCACACAGATGCAAGAAACTGTCAAGTGAGTGTTGAAACCCTTAGGTATTATTGTGTGCAATTTAAAAATTTTATTCATTCGATTTAAAAAGCTATAGAGTATCAAAGTTATGACTAAAATTGGGTCATCAGAAGTTATGCGTTTCTTCTTTTTTTTGGTGGGGGGACATATATATATATATATATATATATATATATATTATATATATATATATATATATGAGAACAAGATCTTTGGGCCTATGAAGGAAACAAAAAGTGGTGGATCGAGAGCTATAAAGAACATTGAAGTGAACAGCTTATTTAAATCCCAACAAATTAGAAATATCTTGAACCTGAACAGATTACGCTGGTCGGGCCATATAGAAAGAATGTAAGAGAGCAGACAAACGAAAATGATGAATGCATAAGATATGAGGGAAACAAGACCAAGGGGTAGACCAAAACAGAGATGGAAAGACAATATAGAAGAGGATGTGCAAGAAATTGGTGTTACCAACTGGATAGAGAATATTAGGAACAGAGAGGAATGGAGGCGAACTTTATCTGCAGCAGTGAGTTTTAAAGGCTTGAAGGTTGAGGACTATATATATATATATATATATATATATATATATATATTATATCTTATATCATTCCCGTGCCGTTAAACGTCACATAGCGCACGCAAGGTAGTTCGCCAATTTTTTTCTTTTTCGGCGAGCTTTTCAACCTAATAAAGGGATTTTATGCCTGTTAATTTGGCCTCTCTTAACAATGTCCTCTTTAGAGTTTCATGTGGTCTCCCTTTTTTTTTGCTTTGGCCTGTTGTGTTCCACTTGACAGCTTGTTTTGGGGTTTTCTGATAGTTTCTTCTGATCACGTGACCAACATATGTCCATCTACTTTTCCTGAGCACTCATGAGACTGGTTGTTGTTCAGTCGTCTGTTTTAACTCTGCATTGTACATGAATTCGTTCTACGTGATGCCGAGTATTTTCCTTAGATATTTGTTTTCAAAAGAGTCTAATTTCTTGTCTATTTCTTTAGTTGTTTTCCAGCTTTCGCATACATAAATGAGGGTGGATTGCATTTGAATTGAATAGTCTTAACTTGGTTTTTGTGCTTATAACTTTTGAATGCCATGTTCTAAAGATTCTTGAAGATCGATACTGCTTTTGCAATTCTAAATTCCTTTCTAGCGTCACCATCTTGGTCTATGTATCTACCAAGGTATGCAGATTGATTGACTTCTTCAACATCTGTCCCTTCTACGTGTATTTTTTTCATTTTGATTAATGAGAAGTTTCATTATTTTTGTTTTGTCCTTGTTAATGTCAAGTCCTGTTTTGCTAGCCATTGAGGACAGGACATCTGTTTTTTCTTGCATGGAATTCACACTGTTACTGATAAGAGTTATGTCATCAGCAAAATCAAGATCCCCTAGTTGGGTCCCATATACCCAATCAATACCTGCGTTACCTGTGCAGAGATTTTTTTTTATTATGAAGATGACAATTCCAAAAAGCAAGGGAGATAATATACATCCTGGTTTCACGTCTGTTTCAATCTGGAACCATTCACTCTGTTTAAATCTGGTATTCTATATATACTTAAAATTCCCCACAGTGAATCTCTGTGTATGCTATCAAATGCCTTTTTAAAGTCTATGAAGTTCAGCATTAATGGTTTCTGCTTTTCAATATGTTCTTCAAGTATTATTTTTAGAACAAAAATCTGGTCGAGATAGCTTCTCTCATTTCGAAATCCTGCTTGTTCATCTCTCATTGAGGTATCCACTACATCTTTAAGTTTATTCAAAACGACCTTGCAAAATACTTTTGACACAACTGATATTAAGGTTACTCCTCTCCAGTTGTTGCAGTCACTAAGGTTGCCTTTTTTAGTATTTTAACAATGCTTCCCTTTTTCCATTTAGAAGGGACCTTTCCAAATCTTATTAAACATTCTCTGTAGCTGTCTCATGTTATCACTATTGATAGCTTTTACATTTCGGATGTTATTTCATCTTCACCTGCAGCTTTTTTGTTAGCCATTAAATTCACTGATGTTTCAATTTTATGCAATGTAATTTAATCTAGGTTGACATTTAGTTGTGGGATTGCTAAGTCGGTTTGAAAGTTTATCAGTTCTTTTGGGTGTGGTCGATTAAGTATTTCTTGGAAGTGTTCAGCCCATCTTTGCTTTTGGTCTTTAATTGATGTTAATAGAGTTCCAGTTTTGCTAAGGATTGGTATTTCTTTAGATGTAATAGTACCTGTTAGCCTCTTTTGTATGTGATATACAGTTTTGCTGTCTCCTGTTTTTGCTGCTTTTTCTGCCTCTTTCGCTGTATTGTCTATGCATTCTCTTTTATTCCTTCTAGCTGAACTTTTTATTTTATTGTCTATTTCTTTGTCTATTTTTTCGCCAGATCTTTTCCAAGATTTGTTTTTACATTCAAAATGTCTAATTTGACTGCTCGTCTTTCATGTATGTACTTCCATGTGTTTTCTGATATCAATGCTTTCCTGTTTGGTTTTTTCAATCCAGCGCTTGCTTTTGCCGCTGTGATTATGGTTGTGCTGTAAGAATTCCATAATTCATCTATACCTATCTCCTCAACGTCACTGAGTGTTGTGGAATGATTGGCAAGTTCCTGATTGAAATTACTGTTAGTATTCTCTTCTTGTAGGCTGTGGCTGTTTATCTTTCCGTGTATTGATTTCTTGTGTTGGCTTTTCAGTTTTAGTTTTATTTTCCCTATGCACAGATTGTGATCACTGTTAATATCTGCACTCCTATATGCTCTTATATCTTTCAGAGATGTTTTGTATTGCTTTCAAAAAATGATCTAACTGGTTTCTAGTTCTATCATCTGGAGACATCACGTATGTTATGTATCTCTTCGTGTCGAAATATTGTGCCCTCAATGACCATGCCCTCTGTTAGACATAAATCAATCAATCTTTCTCCGTTATGATTTACCGTGTCATTTCCTTCTTTCACTATTACTTTTTCGACGTCGGTGTTATCTTTCCCTACCTTATCGTTGAAGTCCCCCATAGCAATTAGGATGTCGTGTTTAGGGACTTTGTTGATAATTTGTTGTAATAGGTGACATAAATCGTCTTTCACCTCATCATCTGCATCGTTCGTGGTTGCATAACACTGTATTGTTGTCATTCTTCCGTGTCTTAGGTTGTATCGTGCTGTTATTATACGACTGTTCACTGGTTCCCATTCTACAAGCTCTTTGTTGCTACATTTGACATAATTATACCTACCCCCTATTGATGTCTGAATGTATTATTAACTTATCTTTTTCCGCAGGTCTTTTCTCTGTTTCTGGCCATCGCATTTCACTGATGCCAAGTATCTCTCCACTTCTTTGATGACCTGAGTAGTTTTTGTTGGTGCTGCCATCGATCTTACATTCCAGAATCCAATCTTTGTCACGTGTTTAGGGCCGACGAATGACCTCTTTGGAGTTGGCATCCCTGATGCTCGGTTGGTTTCTTTGCCAGTTTCCATAATGAGATTTTTTTTTTCCCCATCTAGAGTCACCTGTAGATAGGTCCCAGGATAAGGTTGTTAGCCTTATGGCCAACTCCCGATACAGGATTTGTGAGAGATCAAGCTAAATACCGCTGATTTCTGCATGCCGGCGAGAGCGTTAAAAAAAAAGTCCACTATCTTGCACGTCACACCGAAAGAAAACTGAAAAAACACATATATATATATATATATATATATATAATGAACTTCCGTTTTCATGTCATTAAGCCATATCGGGGAATACGGTGTTAAACCCGTGTTTTGCATGAACTTCGACACATGGAAGTATGATATGGTCCGTATCACGCCTATCCCCTTTACCTTCCCAGATTTCTCTGGTGCCCAATTTCTAGAGCCTTGGTGAACCCCTGGGGCCTTTCTGGTGTGTACCAGAAAAAATCCCACTGTTGGAACTGAACCCGGCACCACTGGATTAGTAAACCGAGCGCTTAACCATTCAGCCAACCAGGCCGCTATATATATATATATATACACACACACAATTCCAAAAGACAGAATATACTTTCTTGAACTATACGTACAATTTCATGTTATGTTTAATTCACTTTCCACGCACATCTCAGAAATATATTTATACGTAGTGTCACACTGTGAACATATCTGCTCCAAATTTCGCTAGAGGGGCGCTTCTTGTCTATATTTTTGTCCAAATCTGGCAATGATCGGGTTATTTTATAAACTTTTCTGTAATGGTTACGGTACTTTGATAACAACAATTCTGTGCACATTTCTATGAGCATGTGAAAATTCCACATATTCAGTAGAATAAAATAATAATAATGGTAATAACAATAATAATAATAATCTAACGAAAGGTTTTATGGCTCAAAATTTTCAATTCTCCCCCCCCCCCATCTCCTTCCCCACCCTTTTTTCTTTTCCCATGTCACACACAAATACACATTTACATACATACATACATACATACATACATATATACATATATACATACATATATATGTATACATACATATATATATATATACATACATACATGCAAGTTTACAAACATAAATAAATAAATACATACATACATACATACATACATAGACACATGCATACATACATACATACATACATATATACATACATACATACATACATACATAATACATGCATGCATGCATGCATACATACATACATACATATATTACATGCATGCATACATACATACATACATACATACTTACATACATACATAACACAGTTTCTTTTTAAAACTCCAGTAATTTCCTGCAGGAAAAAGACAAGTCACAATAACATCGATTATTGTTGTATAACAACCTGGCATGGCGCTTTTGTTACTTTCTTATACTCGGTTACATTTTGGGATGCGGCACTCAGAGAAAAAGTCCTAGAGACCTGAACAAGAAAGGCATCGATGGTTTCGCTATCAAACACCTTTATTTCGGGGTGCACGATAGCGAAGTTTCTTAATGCGCCGTACACTGGCGGCTACACGGTTGCGCGTCCTACCAGAGCCGGTGATTAAAGTCCAAGAGAGTTCTCTTATCATTTTTCTTTCCCTCATGTCTAAACGTGTTTTGTCTGTGATCTTTTCGAGGTGTAACCATACAAAGATGTATTCTATTACTTTACTGTGCAAAAATCTCACTGTTTCATATTTGTAAAAATATGTATCTAATACACAACAACCATAATTGTCTGTGACAACAGGAAGGCCTTCGTTTGATAGGCAGTATTGCCTTGGCAGCATGGTTGCAGATAACAAACAAGCCTAACACCTGGGAAATTTAAAATACTTTGTTCAGTCATTTGCATGTCCCTTGCGCAACTTTGCCTCTCTAACGGTTCTCCTGTAGGCCTCTCGGTTGTAGGCAAGATGCCCTGCTGCAGATGCATCCATTTGCAGATTATCAGCCTTGGTCTTCCTCTCTTTCTTTGTTACACGACTTAAAAGTTATGATTATGATTTCGCCTGCAGCAATGTTTCACACTTTTTTTAAACGTATAATTACAGACAAGATGTAATACTACGCCTAGGCATAATTAAACTGTCGTTATTCATTCGATGCCCTGGCAGTAATACGTTGGACGCCATGCTTCGCTACAGATCTCGATCCTTGATATTTTCTCATCAGCTTATATCATGACCTTTTGTTGTGCTATAAGGTTAGATCTTGTCCTGATATTCTCTCTTTGCTGCCTCTTCGTTACTGTAGACCAGTGGCTCTCAACTGATCCAGTTGTCGGTGGAACCTGCTGTGGGGAGGGGAGGGGTGTCTGTGGCAAAATCTCAAGTTCCTTCTTTATGTTAGCTGTAAAATGTTTAACAACCGATGTTTAGCTTATTCCTGTGTAGAGGAAAGATCTGTTCTTCCTCGTTTAAAAACAGAAAATAATGAACCAGACATGGAAGGCAGTGTTCGGTATAAAAAAAGAGGCATGGTTTCTCTCACCATATTTGGGTTAGTTACCTGTCTCACATTTCATATTATGTTCATTTGTCTGAAGAAATACGAGTGTTAAGTGTGGTCTATTTTTTCTTAACTACGTTATTGTCATTTTCAAAATACACCAAGTTTGTACTGTGTTTTTAGTGTAGTTTAGCTTTGTCTGATTAAAAGTTACCCACATTGTCTGAAAAAAAAATCTTTTGCGTTTAGAGCACTTTGCTGCCGTTCACGTGTGAAATTTTTCCAAAGTTTTTCCTCGACAGTAGAACCCAGAGGATCCACGGAATATTATTAATTGAGAATCACTGCAGTAGACTATAGAAAACAAAGCCTCAGATGTATTTAGCATTACGGGTTTACTATGGGAGAGAGAGGGGAGAGGGGAGAGAGAGAGAGAGAGAGAGAGAGGCGTACGACTGTGGTGAGTGGATCTATGATCGGCAACAAAGAGAAGGAAATGGAACTGCCATACGCGAAGAAAGATAACTCAACAATACAAACGTTTAGAAATATACTTGATTATTTCCCTTCATATTCAGCGGCCAAATATTTCCCAAAACGTACAAGTGACTTTTGAAGGCAAGGTCACATAGGTGGACATCTATAACAAAATCATCAGGATGTTACTGGTGTCAACTCCTCATTACGATTGTGAAGGCGACGCCCATGATTAGTACTTACATTTTGGTTGTTCAGCTTAACCGAGTTACTAGTCGGTCCATGAAACGGCGGACAAGCACGGGATTGATTGATTGATCTTTATTTCAAAAGGGTTAAGAACTGGGCAAGCAGGCCCGTCTGACATTCTGCCCTTTATTTTACATCTTTCACTCTATTCCAGACATTCTACAAATATGCTGTTCATGTAACAAACATAACTAACATTGAAGCTGAGAGACATAAAATAAAATATAACATTTACGTTTCGCTCTTAAACATTCACTCAGTACAGAAGTAACTACATACATATATAAATGACTATCTACTAAACAAAAATGTCGGGACTATTCAGAATAAACATTTAACTGTATTCGGTTGCTGTAAAAGCAGTCTAAGATAAATTAAGCGGAGGTTAAACCTGAACTGCTGAGAAGTCTGTTAAGTAAAGAAGAACCTGATGGAGTCTTGTCTGGTGCGAATGTCAGGTTTGTCGTTGTCAGTAATGATGGCTCCTGTAACATTTGAAGGCTTGGAGCTTTGATATGTTTCGTCCTACTCTGTTTTCCTGTAACGTAAGAATGGAAAATTTGGTGTCAATTCAACGGGTTGATTTATCAGATGACTGGGCTGATTTATGATATCATCATCATCATCATCATCATCATCAGGTGCCGTGCCGACTGGCGTTGACTATTATGCTTCTCCAGATTACCCGATCCTTCATGCAGGCTATTAGTTCAGTTGGTAATCTCCTCTCACACCATCCTGTCAGACTGTCCAGTATCATTTCTTTTGGTCTTCCTCTTGATCTTCTTCCTTCTATTTTTCCTGTTGTTATAATATTTTCAATGCCCCCTCTTCTCATTGCATGTCCTATGAAAGTACATTGTCTCTCTCTTATCTTTTTGACAAGGTTTTTTTGTCTCTCCAGCTCTTCTCATACATTCTTCATTAGTTATTTTTGCTGTCCAGGGGATGCAACATTCTTCTAATAAACCACATTTCTGTTGCTTCCAATGATTTTTGTGCAGACTTGCCTATTGTCCATGATTCACTTCCATATAACAAGATAGGTTCAATATAGCATTTTAGGACTCGTTTTCTAACATTCATTGATAAAGATGTGTTTACTAATATGTTTGTCATTCTCTGAAATGCAGTCTTTGCTTGGTCTATTCTGTTCCTAATTTCTGATCTGCATTTCCCATCTGAAGTTATTACTGCTCCAAGATATTTGAATTTCAGTACCTGCTTTAGAATAGTTCCGTTTAATTTAATACTGCATGCTGGTGTATTCTGTTTCTTAGATATAACCATAGTCTCTGTCTTTTTGATGTTCAAAGTAAGGCCTTTCTGTTCACTTTCTTTGGCAACTTTATCCATGAGAATTTGCAGGTCGTGTTGGTTCTCAGCTATCAGTACTGTGTCGTCAGCATACCGAAGGTTGTTAATATTGTATCCTCCAATTTTTAAGCCTGGTACTGTGATGATTGTTCTTAGAATATTCTCGCTATACAGAGAAAAATGGTCTGGAGATAGTACACATCCTTGTCAGACCCCTTGTTTTATAGGTTGATATTTTCCAATTCTATTTTCAACTCGAACTGCTGCTTCTTGCTGCCAGTATAGATGTTTTACAATCCTCAGGTCTTTGCCGTCTATATTGATGTCTTCAAGCATTTTAATAATTTCATTATGTTTCACCTTGTCGAATGACTTGGTGTAATCAATGAAGCATAATTAGAGATCTTTCTGTACTTCTAAAGCTCTTTCTGTTAGTGTTCGTAAAGCATAAATGGCATTGTGTGTTCCCTTTCCTTCAATAAATCCAAACTGTTCATCTGCTATTTCCATTTTTATCTTTTTCCTTGTTCTTCTCCTAATTATTCTCAGAAGTAGCTTCGTTATGTGACATGAGAGGCTGATAGTCCGGTGGCTGTTACATTCCTTTGCACCTGGTTTCTTTGGTAGTGCTATAAACGTGGATTTAATCAGGTCACTGGGAATATAACCAGTATTGTAAGTGTCGTTCAGTAACTTGGTTATTACTTTTATTCCTATCTCCTCTAGTGGCTCTATTTCTTCTATTGTTATATTATCAGGCCCAGTCACTTTTCCTTTCTTCATGTGTTTGATGGCATCTATGATTTCATCTTCAAGTATTGGTGGTCCATCACAGTTTTCCGTATCTGGTGTTAATTCTGGTCTTTCTCCTCCATTTAGCTCACCGATATACTCTGTCTACCTGTCCACAATGTCTTCTTTCCCATTAACATTTTACCTTCTTTCGATTTCAGGCATCCTGTGGTATATTTTGTTTTCCTGCCTGTGAGTTCATTAATTCGTTTGTGCATGTTTTTGCTGTCTTTATTATGAGAGTCCTCTATCTGCCTGCACTGTTCATTTAACCACACTTCTTTTGCTTCTCTGCATTTGCGTCTTATTTTTCCTCGTTATTTTTACTCCTCCTCCTCTTGTCAATCAGTCCTAAGATGTCGTCTGTCATCTATTTATTTTTAGAGGCTTCTTTTTTTGTGGTATTATCTCCTTAACAGCTTGGTGGATAGAATCTCTTAACATTGCCCATTGTTCATCTATACTATTTATCTTTACTATTGCATTGTATCTATTTGTTATAATAACTTTGTATTGTTCTCGCAGTTCTTGGTCATTTTAAACAAGTTCTGTACTCTGTTTAATGTTTCTCACTTTTCAGCATGCTTTCTTTAGCTTTATTCTAACTTTTCCACGGAGTGGGTCATGGTCACTATTGCAGTCAGCTCCTGGCAAGGTTTTTGTTGTCAGTAATGCATTGCGGAATCGTTTGTTGATTAATATGTAGTCTATCTGGTTAAAAGTCTTTTTGTCTGGGCTGCATCACGTTGCCAGTCTTCGAGGATGTTGTGTATTCTTGCCCATTCAATTAATGTATGATCTCTGCCATTCCTCTCCCCCAGTCCATAGTCACCAAGGATGTCTGAAGTTCTTCCTTTACCAACTTTGGCATTAAAATCTCCCATGACTATGGTAACTTCATGTGACTTTGTGTGTTTTAGTGCTGACTCTATGTCATTATAAAATAGCTGTACATCTTCTTCAGAACTTTCAGATTTATGATATGGCTGGGCTATTTATCAGATGAATGAGCTGAAGCTGTGATTTTTGACATACCAGTCAGTGTGCCTATCTTTTATCAGGTTACCATCATCATCTGGTTCCAGGCATTAAACGTCTATTCCTCAGCACTAGACTTGGTTGTTACATGCAGCTGCTGATGTCCTGGCAAAATGTGAAACAGACTTGGGTATTTGTCTCAACGGAGGTTACCAACTCAGAGGAGGTTACCAATGCTGACCTTCAGCAGGGGAAACGGTCACGCATTCTTCGTTTCGCAAGTACTCACATCAAAACACAAAAATAGACAAATAAACAAATATTTTAAAAAGTGAAACACTGTTCTCCTCATCCAGATCTAGAATTCAGTTTCTGGAATAACAGCGCTACTTGTTTGTTAAAGAAATCTCTACCACGTCTCACAAAACCAGCAGATCCCACACTTTTTTTTTTCAGACTGTATCTCCCGTGCTAAACTGGAAGTATCCATAGCTACACCACTTATTCCAGCCCCCCACCACTCACAACCTCCCCCCCCCCTCCCCGTGATGGCCAGTGCAGCTCCTCCCCCCCCCCCCTCACTGACTCCTGAATCTTTCCGCCGTCCGTTGGGTGAGAGGGGTGGGGGTGCTACAACCCATTTTATGAACTTCGGTTTTAATGTAAGGTTTTAAACATTGTTTATTATGTCATGTATACGTGCCTCGCTTAATTCCTTTAGGATGAGTAAAAGGGTTAAAGGTCGAAATACTGAACTTCTTTTGGAAAAAAAACAGTCATGAAAATATTTTACACACAAGTAATGAAGTTTTGTTCTTGTGAGTGAAATGTAACACAATGACCAGGAAAGAAAGTAAGAAAGAAAGAAAGAAGGAAAAAAAAGAAAGAAGGAACAATGTTTTCGAAAGGATGAAGAGTTGGCCATGCCAGCATGTTTGACTTTCTGACTTTGAGAGGGAGAAAGAGACAGAGAAAGAGAGATAATAATGTGAGAAGGAGGTACACACACACACACACAGAGCGAGAGAGAGAGAGAGAGAGAATAAAATACGTCTAGAACGGCGAAAATAAACATGAGCAACAAACAAAAAAAAAAGGCTGGCTCTTGACCGTGACTAAACAACTGACTGTATACAGAAAATCACAGACAGCATATAAAGGACAGCTAACAAGAAATAGCTGATTATAGACAAAAGGCTACAGAAAGTAAATCATAGGCAACAAATTATAAACAACAAATTACAGACAATAAATGATGTTCCATCTCTTTTCCCGTAACTTTCCATTATATACATTTTTTTATTTTTCAAATGTAAGATAGGGTAGGCTCTTGAAAAGTAATTTGCTATCATAGCATCACTATCATGTTTTCAAGTGATTGAGAAATGTTTTCTCCGGAGGACGTGTTTTACTGGTTTTTTCTTGGTACCACAGGGCGGAGTAACCTGTTGAGGATAGTTGCAGACACCAATTTCCTTGTCGTATACAAGATCTGTAATGAAAGACAGTGAGAAACTATGTTATCAAATGTTACTTTGTGCATCTGGTGTTATAATCAGGATAAATAAGTAACAATATAAGTAACAATAACAGAACAAGAAGAAGGTAATGTGTACGAGACAACAAATGTTTATATAATGGTGATTTTAAATGAATCTTTGTGTACTTATTGCAAAGAAACGGCTTATTATAGGAAAAACGTGCGAGTTATCAATGGAGAGTAGAACTCTCAGTTTACATCAGTACTTGTTGCGCATGCGCATTCACTCTTATGCTTGGGTAGGAGTGCAGGTGTTGAAATCTGGCGAGAGACCAGGGGAAAGCGTGTGTTGTGTTGGGAGAAGCAAAGACAAATTCCATTACAAGGGAAACATTTTGATGAAGATTCACCATCTGGGACCAATGTCTACCGTTGAATCCGTCAGTTGGAAGAGATTGGTTCTATGATTAAAAGAAAAAGCACTGGACGGGCACGTCAAGTCATCATCTTAAGGATACGTACTGGGCACAACAGGCTAAGATAACATTTGTACAGCAAATCCAAAATAGGATCAAATGACGAATATGCATGTGGCACCATTAAGATGACAACAGACCACATTCTGCAGAAGCGCCCAATATACGAGCAACAGAGAAGGCAAGCATGGCCAATTACTACACCTGTCCAGAGAAAGCTGTATGGATGACGTCCACGCCCTCCAGATGTCCGCCAACCCAACCTTACTCCCTGTGATTTTTTTCTCTTCTTCTTTAATCCAAGAAACAGCAAAGTTCATATTCTCTGTTGTTGATGCAATGATGAGATACAGAAATCTACTTGGATGAAGTGCAGTTTACAGCTTCTTAGCAGAGTCCGCCACCACCATTTAAGTCACGTCGAGATAAACAGTATGTCAGTGTTAGAAAAGCTGAACGAGTACAACAGCCTGCTGCCTGGAACACTACAAAGAGGAAGGATATAGTCTTTGCCATCTCAAGTCTTTATAGCTCAGGCACACCACATTTTTCTTTGTCACAAAATGAAAGCTACAGAACTATATGTGAAGTACAGGACAAAATAGTGGTTTATGTTGCATGAAAGAATAATAATAAATGAAATTCTCTATCCTATTTTCTACGAAACAAAATGACTGCGAGCAAGCCGTAAAATGGGAATCATAGGAATTGGGCGAGTTATAACTTCCGTCTATTTCGCGGGCTTAGGATCACGTGATTTCTAATTCAGGGTGAAGTTTCAGTTTCGGTTCACCCGTCACAGAGACGACATGTCACTATGACATAAGAGTAGGGAGCATTCCAAAACAAACAAACAAAACTGTAAGAAGCTTTGAGAACGACATATTGCCAGTGGAGGGGAGACACTGCTTCAAATATTGTAATGGATCACTTATGTCCTTATAGCATAGGTTCGCTCTTTTGTTGTACATGTATATATGAGTCAGTCAGTTAATTGTATGTCCCTTTACGGAACTTTGCCTCCATAACAGCTCTCCTGTAGGCCCCTCGGTTGTAAGCAAGATGGCCTGCTGCTGATGCATCCATTTGCAGATTTTCAACAATGTCTTGCAGCCATCTTCCTCTTTTTCTTGTACCTATTATGTATCCTTTCAAGACGGCCTTCTCTAAACTCTCATGACATTTAATGTGCCCAAAATATTTAAATGTTCTATGTTTAATCCTCTTTACTAGTCAGCCTTCGTCAGTATTAGGTTCTTGCAGTATGGATTTACGAGTATTTGTTGTTTTTTTGTTGTGTCCATGATATTTGAAGAACTCTTCTTTAGTATTAAGATTCATATATATATATATTGTGTATACAGTCAGTGGAAACGAAAGATGCACAAAGGAACATCACAGACTATTAGACTATTTCTTACTAGCAGGACAGTACAAGTGGCCTAAAAACGCGCCATCCACACACCAATAGTAGGACGCGCACTTGTCTCTCTGTGGGGAAACAAAATTCCAGAAAAAAACTAAAATTGTAACTTTGAAACGTAACAATGATTTATTTATAAAAGTAAACATTCTGTCTACCGAAGCAAGTATAAGATATTTATACACATTTTAAAATAAGAAACATTTTTTCTAAAACTAAAATTTGTCGCCTCGAATTTGAGATTATCGTGATGTTTTGTTCGTTCTCCCTGACTCTCCCCCCCCCCCCCCCCGGAAGTGTCAGCTGAGCGTGAAATAGATGACACAGGAGTCTGAAAACAAAACCAGGGATTAAAAATTTCCACTAAAGAGCAAAATCAATGCAAACAGAAACAAATGTGTCATTTCAGTTACCTCGGAACAACAATAGCAGGAAATGTCAATGTGGATTAAGACTAGAACAGAAAGCAGAAAGAAGCATTTCAAGACAAGAAGAAGACATGACATACAACTAAGATGTGAAAAAAAATATTGATAGTTTTATACAGAGCCAAAAAAAAGTATAATCACCGGAAAGTAAAGACAAACGAAGACTGAGACTACAAAATAACTGACTTAACGGAGGGAGCTGAAAAAAAGGCATCCAAAAGAGTGTTTAGCATCGGAAACTTTCTTAGGAGAGAATATCTTCATATTGTTTAGGAGTGGAGACCTTCATAGTGTCTGGGAGTGAAGACCTTCACAGTGTCTAGCAGAGGATGTCTTCATATCGTCTAGAAGTGAAAATCTTCATGGTGTCTAGGAGTGAAGACCTTCATAGTAGCTGCGACTGCAGACCTTCAAATGTCTATAAGATCAGCCTAAGGGCTATATTATCAAGCTCGTGGACAACATGTCCTCAAAGGTTCTGAGTGTTGTGATAAAAAAAAATCCTACTTCGTGAGCGAAAGTAACTACTAGCATTAAAGAGCGAGCGAATCAATAGCAAGTTCCCTCATTTTATCGTATTCTCATGCCCTGAGCCAAATATCCGTGAACTAGATTAAAAATTTGCTTAGAGGGAACATTGATCTCGGAGAGCCACTCTGCTGAACGATGGAGAGTCGTCGTCGGAGGAAACGAGAGCTAAAATGAAGACAAAGAAAAAAAAATAGCAGGGACAAAGAAACTAAACCTTGCAATCCAAAAATTCTCTGTTTTTCATTGTGACCGATTAAGTGAATTAAATATTGATAGAATCAATAAATGAGAGAGAAGCAAATCAACAAAATGAAACTGGTAGAGCCCCACTGCAGATATCAGCTTTCATGTTTTTTCAAGACCACCTTTTTGATATGAGAATTGCCATTACATAACTAAACGTATTGCTGTATGAGTAAACATCTGGGGAAAAAATGTCTTTAATAAACAAGGACATCTGTCGGCGGAATTACAACGATCATTTAGCGTAGACACCACAAATATTCATCAGACTCATTAAAACATCTACTTAATTATGTAAAGATAATTATGTCTTTGAAATCGATAACGACTGCACATTTCTTAGGGATAAAAATCGATCCAAGCTGAACTAAACAAAAGATGGCTTGGGGAAAAAATGTCTGTGAAAGCGCTGACAGGTTACCACAAATAATTACTATCCTTTAAATTTATGTCATCAGGGTTGCATTTTTTCTCCTTTCTAAATGTTCAACTTGATTATGTCAAGAGGAGATCACTCAGATAGTGAACTAATAGTTTCAGTTATCTTTCTTTGGATAGTTACTACCAGAAGTTCTTTTTTTTAAATAAATTATGTGGAGAAGTAAAAAGAAGTGACTTTTTTTTTTTTTACTTTCGCCATAGTTTTGTAAGTTGTATCCAAGACATATAATACTATATGTATTTCTGTCTGTATGTATGTATTTAGATATGTATATATGTATATATATATATATGTATGTACGTACGTATGTATGTACGTAGTATATATGTATGTATGTGTGTATGTATGTATGTATGTATATGGGCATGAATGTGTAATGTTTGTATGTATATACACTTACGTATGTATGATGTACGCATGTATATATTTTTATATGAATATATGTATGTATATATATGTATATATATGTATACGTATGTATATATATGTATAAAACATTATATGTGTATCTGCATATATACGTATGTAACTTGATGATAACAAAAGTTCAGACTTATAATAACACATATGTTGACACCATCGTCAACAGTCACTCAAGGGAGAAGGTGACAGCGAACGTTATGAAAAGTGACAGATGAATCCTTGCAGCTTTGATGTGGGTTCCACAGTGGACAAAATAAGCATGAGACGACCTAGAGAAACACAGAGACCTACAGCTGGTAAACAAAAGACTGACATGGGAGACAGCCATGAAGACAGCGAAAGACCGATAGAAATTGCAATCTTTTTCTACCAGCAGTCCCATGTGTGTATATAGAACGTAGACAGGGAGGAAAAAACATCTTACGACGTCCGCATATCTGCCTGTAGGTTTGTCTGAACAGCTGAAATTCATACCACAAGTTGTACTGGCTGAGCCAACCCTGGAAATGAAAAGGAATATGTTCAAATCTGGTAAGTTCCATCTGATGGAATCAAACAACAACAACAACAACAACAAAGAATACTATTAAAAAAAAGACAATTATCAACGCTTTTGATGAATTATGAACTGCATAACATCTTTTTAAAACAATATTTTGTGACACATTTGACATTTGCATCCTAAATGTACCTGTAGTGAAGCAGAGATAAAAAAACTAAACGGACTATACTTGGAGGCGGATAGAAAAAGCACCCCAAAAATGGAGAGCCCTTTTTGATGGCTTATGCCCCATATAGATGTAAAAAAAAGGTGAGCATGACAAATATACCTGCAGTAATAAATACATTTGTTTACCTGTGGGATTTTTTTGTGGCACACACCAAAAAGATTCTGGGGTTCACTCAGCCTCTAAAAATGAGTACCAGAGTAATCTGGGTAGTTAAATGCAGCCAGGCGTGATACTGATGTCATCACACTTTCATGTGCCGAAGGTCATGAAAAATACAGGCGTAACACCGTAATCTCCAATATGCCTTAATGTCACTGAAAAGTTACCTTTAACTTATTTGTTTACACGTTTTATGTATGGCTTCCACCTTGTACTTTTTTGTCTTTCTTTTTCTTCTCATTATTTTTCTCATTAGTTTTCAGTTTTCATCCTTTTTATATCCTTCTCGGTTTTATCTAGCCCCTTTCTTTCTTTCTTTCTTTTCTTTTCATTTTTCGTCTTTCTTTCTTTCTTCCTATCTTGCTCTAATATGTAGCATCATACTATTTTGACCTAACAAAAGCTCATTCGTAAAAAAAATATCTCCTTGCTACAAAATAATTTCCTCCACGATGTTATTGACTTGGCTTTATGAAAGCGGAACTGGATAGAAGCAAATAAAAGAGCTTACTTAATACGCGCTAAAGAAATAGTTTAGAAAAATAAAAGCAGGAAATATATAACAAAACAGAAGATTAGCAGTACTCACTCTACACAGATGAACGTCTCTCGATCAAAGACGTAGTCGAAAGGACAATAGCTGTTTACTACGATGCCATTGATACACTGCTTGTAGCCCCAACACCCGATTTCTAACAACAAAATGTTGACAGCAGGAGGTAACTCACATTTGACATTCTCGGTTACCACAATGGGTGCTTCTTTAACTGTGTTAGCTGGTGCACTCTGGGCTGAAATCAAATTGCTTGGTAAGAAAGTTTCACGCCTGTTTCAATCTGAAACCATTCACTCACCTCTCCTTCTGTTTTGACTGCACGAACATATCCATTGTAAAGGTCTCTAATGATGTTGGCAATCTTAGATGATATTCCATATAGACTTAAAATTCCCCACATTGAATCTCTGTATAAGCCATCAAATGCCTTTTTAAAGTCTATGAAGTACAAGATTAATGGTCTTTGCTTTCCAATATGTTTTTCATGATTTATCCATAGAGTAAAGATCTGGTGAAGACAGCTTCTCCCATTTCGACATCCTGCTTGTTCTTATCTCATTGTAGCATCCACTATATCTTGAATTCTATTCAAGTTATGACACGTACTTTTATTAAATATAAGAAGAAAGGTTTTTTTTTGTTTACTTTTCGATAGGCTCGACCACAATGAAACACATCGAGCAGTAGCTGGTTAGTCAGAGTCATTGCAGAGAATTAATAAAACATTTTTTAAAAGTTCATCGTGGAAGGAGGCGTGTATGTTTGTGTCTCAGACTGGGTACCTGTGAGAGATTAAAATTTCTGTGTCATGACCTCGTTTCCTTTCCGGGTGTCATGACTGTTTTCAGCGGAACTAAAGTCTCAGATATTCAAGCACTTTTCTTCTTCTTTTTTAAAGGCGTAAAATGACCAAGTTGATAATGCGCTGTTTCTCCTGGATAGTGCCACTGCTCGTCCTGCTGAGTCCATGTTTCGAACTGCAGGTAATTCTCTTGTCATTTTTCTTTCTCTCATGTCTTAACTATTTTGTCTACTATTTTTCGAATGCTGACCAATTTGTCAGTGATAAGAACGACTGTAACTTGATGTTCACAAAAGTTCAAACTTATAATAACACAAGTGTTGCATCAGTTCCATTTGGTGGTGTGTATGTGTGTGTGTGTTAAAAGAACACATTAGGTAAAATAACCAACACAGCTAAGCAATGAACATTGTATAGAGCGTATATGTGGCTGTTCATTCAGTATGTGCAGCGCCAACGGCAGTTCTCAGATTTGTGGCCTTCTTTGTTATTTACTTTCCGTGTGCTTGCTCCTACTCCAGTGGGCTCTGTGCGTTCAAATATTTATTGTCCAGGACAATACTGAGCAACAATTTGATCATAAATTGAACGTACATCGGTGGTTACCCTTTCCCTTTTCTTCTGTTTGTTAACCTTTGTCACCAGTAGCTTTAGTCCAAAGAAAGTAGCCCAAAAGACAACCAATGATCAAAGACTGCCCAGAAACTCTTATCTCAGCGGAAATAGAATATAATCTGGCTTTGGCATACTTCTTCAACGTGTTTTCCTAGCCATTTCTCAAATTTAATATATATTTTTTTTAACAATTCAAATCGATCATCCACAGAATACTCACATGACTGCAAAAGGAATATTGCGAACAGTCCAATGTACACATACATCTTCCTTGTTCTAAAATTTTCGTCAGATGTTCGAAGGTGTGTAATTTTACCTGTTGCAGTATTATGAAGCAGAAGAAAGGGAAAAAAGGGTCACTTGTAAAAATTAATAAATAGAAGAGTCAACACCTTGGTAAAATTTACAAATGTGTAATATATATATATATATATATATATATATATATATATATGTATGTGTGTATTTTTCAATACGGTCGTAGGTGTCCCAGTCACCCAGCTGTAGAAGTGGGTACCCGACTTCTTACGGAGCCGGAGAAGCATGGACGTGATGCTGACCAAATCATCCTTTAGTGTGCCGACAGGTCAAGGAAAATGTGGGCACTAACCTACTTCCCTTTAAGACTCTATACAGAGTTATTTGTAAGTTCCTGAAACATTAAAACAATTCCCAACAAATAAATTCCTTAACGGATCATGATTATTCTTACGCCGAGAGAGAGAGAGAGAGAGAGAGAGAGAAGAGAGAGAGAGAGAGAGATTGAGAGAGAGAGAGAGAGAGTTTTTTAAGTAAAGCCCGGGCATAGCCTCCGTGGTCTACAACTAGGAGGCAGCAGTAGCAAATATGGCGTCAGTAAACGTGAGCAATCATTTTGTGTTTTGGAATACGCAAGAACCTCGTCCGCTGTGACTGTGCAGCGAAGATTTCGAGCGGAATTCCAGATGGCAGCACCTGTTTTCAACAGTGCCAAAATGTGGTATGCGAAATTCCAGGATGAAGGCGGGGGCTTCGCTGGTAAGCTTCTCTAACATGATTCACAGTTTCTTAGCTTGGTCCTGGACGTCCCTGCCGAGGAGCTGTGCACTGCCTTCATTCTCTCTCTCTCTCTCTCTCTCTGAACATTAAGTGCACAGGGCACATGGGGCTTCCGCAAGGATTTTTCACAAATGCCTGTCCTTTGCTTTTTTACTGCTCTTGCCCAGGTGAGCTCTCTATTGATCAACATCCTCTCTGTTGTTCTTCTCCATGTCTCATTTTTGCCTTCATTTTAGCAAAATACTATTCAGTACTATTCACCAACCAATGATAGCAATATAAAAGATGAATTCTATCTCAATTACAACAAGAAAAAGTAACACAAAACCCATCATTACACTCTAATAATAATGAGAGACTCTAATGCCGAAGTTGGAAAGGACAATATATACATGTACAATGAACAAATCAATGGAATCATGGGGAAGTACGGTAGTGGAACAATAAATGACAACGGAGAAAGACTAATAAATTTTTGTGGCCCAATGATTTAGTCTTCTTCTTCTTCGTTCGCTTCTACCACCAAGATCGCCCCGTGATCCAGCTGAATTTAATCCTGTTGTCCTCGATGTGCTCCGTGGTCCCCCTGTGGCCCCCGAGAGGCCCACAAGAGATCCCGAGAGGATCACAAGAGGCTCAGAGTATCGCGGTGCTTGGGCTTGAATTCTTGGTAGGTCGCATAAGCGGGAATGCGTGACACCGTGGTTTTCGTTGCACCAGTTTAATCTAGAGTTGGACTTTCTCACCGGAAAACCTCGTCGTGGTTTGGATATCAGCATATCCCCGCTGGGTGAGAGCCTATATATATATATATATATATATATATCCTTCCCGTGCTATAAAACGTCACATAGGACTAGCAAAATAGTTCGCCAATTTTTTTCCTGTCTTCGGCGAGTCTTTCATCAAGGGATTTTATGCCTGTTAATTTGGCCTCTCTTAACAATGTCCTCTTCAGAGTTTCACGCGGTCTGCCTCTTTTTCTTTGGCCAGTTGTGTTCCACTTGATAGCTTGTTTTGGGATTCTCTGATCATTTCTTCTCATCAAGTGACCAACATATGTCCATCACCTTCTCCTGATCACCCATGAGACTGGTTGTTGTTCAGTCGTCTGTCTTATCTCTGCATTGTTCTTGAATTCGTTGCACTTGATGCCGAGTATTTTCCTTAGGCATTTGTTTTCAAAAGAGTCTAATTTCTTGTCTATTTCTTTAGTTGTTTTCCAGCTTTCGCATGAATAATAGAGGGTGGATATTACATTTGAATTGAATAGTCTTAACTTGGTTTTTGTGCTTATAACTTTCGAATTTCATATGTTCTCAAGATTCTTGAAGATCGATGCCGCTTTTGCAATTCTAACATTTTCTGATTCTAAACTCGCATAGAACATGGCACCATATACAAATTAACTAACGCTATAGGTCCACCAAGCCTCTACAAATGGGTGGCGGAGAAATCTGGGAAGGTAAATGCGGCCTTGCGTGACCACATCAGACTTTCATATGTCGAAGGTCATGGAAAATATGGACCTAACACCGTATTCCCCAGTATGTCTTATTGACACGGAAAAGGGGAATTTACACTTTAAATTTTCAGAGGAAGGCATAGGACAATTAACAATATTTCTCTTAACAATATTTAGGAAAACTCATCACATCGGAAAATAAGAAAGAAGAAAGATTGGCTCAACACTTTAAACAGCTATTCGCGTGAAACTCACCAGCAACACAGATAGACATCTCTGAAACAGAACACGATTTAGATATGAACACAGATAATACAGATATATCTGGTAAAGAAGAAAGTATTACAACAATCGAAGGAGTAAATAATGGGAAAGCGTCAGGGCAGGACAACTTGAGTGTAGAACTTTTCAGAATAGGTGCAGAACCTCTAGCAGATCTGCTGCTGCCATTGCTTAAAGAAATCTTACAACAGCAACAATTCCCACATAGTGGAACAGTGTAGTTACATATAATTAAAATAGTGAAAAAAGAGACATTACAGACAGTACCAACTAGAGAGAGAAACTACTCTCCTCTCTGTTTCAAGTAAAATATTAGGAAAAATCACCACCAAGAGGATCTCAGAAGCATTAGATTAAATTAAGACATGAAAAACTATAATTTTGGCGTAACAAACGATTCACAGACCATTCATTCATTCATTCATTTGCATGTCCCTTGCGTAACTTTGTTTCCCTAACAGCACTCCTGTAGACCTCTCGGTTGTGAACAAGATGGCTTGCTGCTGATGCATTCATTTGCAGATCATCAACGATGTCTTGCAGCCATCTTCCCCTCGGTCTTCCTCTCTTTCTTTCTCCCATTATGTACCTTTCCAAGACGGTCTTCTCTAGATTATCAGCCTTCTTCAATATTAAGTTCTTGTAATATGGATATATTTGTTCTTTTGTGTGTCCATGATATTTGAAGAACTCTTCTGTAGCATTTACATTCAAATACATTTATGTGTTTCTCAGCTGTTCTGTTAAGTGTTCAGGTCTCACAGGCATATGTTGCGATGGGAAAGATGCATGCCCTTAAAAGTCTTATTTTTGTAATTCTGTCTGTTCCTCTCGATAAGTTATTTAGTTGTTTTAATTTCTGAAAAGCGATAGATCTCCTCCTTTTAATTTCTTTTATTGTATTTCCACTATTAGTTAGCAGTGATCCAAGATATTCAAAACTCTGCACTTCTTCCAGTTTATCCTCATTGATACATATATCAGCTGCCTTGATTGTTTTGTCATTTGTCATAAATTTAGTTTTCTTTGTATTAAGATATAGGTTTTGCTCTTCGCTGTTCTTAGGGACTAACATAATTAGTTTTTTCATACCTTTTTGTGTTCTGGACAGTAAACTGTGTCATCAGCATATCTAATCTCTGGTATTCCATAACCTCCAATTGTTATGACATCGTAATATTCATACTAACAAATTAATAGAACAATGCACACAACGACAGAGGTGGGGCGAGGGATACGCTCTTCACTCCAATTAAATGTCTCCATGGCGTTCGTCTCAAATAGCTTCTGACAGTCCAAGTCCAGCTCCTGGCCTTCTCGTGGTGGAGCTGTTTAAACTGATAGGAGAAGGGGTTAAAGGCGATATCCGGCACCTGAACCAGGCTCTTTCGGGTAGATGAGACTCGTTAGTCTTGGCTGATAGCTCATCTAGGAGAAGGAAAGCTCCTGCTAGCTGCTGGGATGATTCTTCGGCTGCCGTGCGTAGGGTGAAACTCCTCCCGGCCAATGAAGAACAATGCGATTAGGGTTGCCGTGCGGTGCCGTCGTGGAAAAGTTGATTGAAAGGATTAAGTGAAATAGACAGTAGTCTTGCGATCAGGGCTACTCATATATGGGCACCTCTGCTCTAGAGGCCGGTCACATCCTATATACACCCATACTGACTCACATGCCTAAATCGACTTAACACAGGGGTTAAACTAAGACTATGCTGGCGAGATTCTTCGGCTGACACGCGTGGGGTGAGATTCCTCCCGGTCAATGAAGAAAATGCGATTAGCTTGCCGATGCGACGCCGCTCTGGAAAAGGTGATGGAAAGGATTCAGCGAAACATAATCGGTATGGCCAGTAGACTCGCAATGAGGGCTACGCATATCACGGTGCCTCCTCTTTAGAGGCCGGTCATGTCCTATATACACCCATACTTGGATAATACGCCTAAACCGGCTGAAACTCACTCACAAGATGATGAAGTCGGAGACCCTGAACCAGTGCAATCTAGATAGGCAACCATCTCTGACCTTACAGGGATATATTATATACAAATCACGTCGAGGTTTTCCTGTGAGAAAGTCCAACTCTGGATTGGATGGACAACCACCTCTCCCCGGCGGGGATATATTCAAATTTAAATCACGTCGAAGTCCAACTCTGAACTAATCTGATGCAACGAAAACCACTGTTGTGACCCACCGAGAATATAGGCCCAAGCTCCACAATCCTCTGATATTCCATCCAAAATGAGACTATCGCTAGAACCACAGGAGTAAATTCAGTGGTAAAAGCGCACGAAGAAGAAGAAAAAGAAGAAGCAGAAAAAGAAGAAGAAGCAGAAGAAGAAAGTTTACATAGAGAAAGTATGTGGAGAATTTTGAAAGCTTATGAAATACAATACTATCTCCTAGCAATAATCCAAAGTTTTTATGCTTGTTTCACTTGTAGCGTTGGTCAAACTCTGAGGTGAAAACTTACCATTACAAGGATGTACCCAATCAGCTAATTTTTTTCATCACTGTCATAGACTTGGTGATCAACAGAACAACAGAAGTCCCCTTAAGAGATATTAGATGAATAATGTTCTCTTTGCTGAATGATTTGGATTATACACATGATATATATAGCGCTCCTAGCACATACTCACCACCACATACAGGAGACACCAAGCTCTCTAAGTACAATCAGCAGACAAGTGGGACTGAATATCGTTATAAACAGGTCAGAAATAATGAAAGTAAATAAAGAAAACCAATCAGCAATTAAAATTAGTGATAAAAACCTAACAGAAACAAACACCTTCACATACCTTGCCAGCATACTAACGCCTGATGGAGGAACAAATAAAAAGTACAATAAATAAAGCAGAAAACAGCTTTCATTAATCTTAGAAACATCTGGAAGTCTTTCCAGTGCAGTACTAGAACATAAATAAAGCTGTACCAAAGGTGTGTGCTGCCCATACTGTGGAGCAGAATGCTGGAGAACAAGGGAAAAGATATGGGCAAAATATCTTCATTCCACACAATCTGCCTCTGTAAGATTCTGAATATTTCTTGGCCACAAACAATAAATAATAAAGACTTATTTGCACAATGTGAACTATACGATTACGCTTGTATAATAGATTAAAAAAAACCCGTTGCGAATGGATTGGTCATGTGCTCCGAAGAACACCAACATCACTAAAACAGACATGCCTTGGACACCCGAGGGAAAAAGACAGGCCCGCCAAAGGCTACTTGGGGTGAAATGTAGAAGCAGAAATGAGTAGCATGTAGGACAGTTGGGGTACAGTACAAGGGCCGCCAGCAGGACTTGAGAGTTGAAGAGAATTTCCTGCTGTCCCACAAGACCCCACAGGGCATGCTGGGAGGTCATTACTTATCCTGTCACCGTCCAAGGATATAGAAGGATGAAATATTAACAGTTATTTAGTCTTTATTATTACGTAAACGCGGTCTCTTTCGTCTAAACACCTCGTGAAATTCAGAAACAATTCTGACGGGAAATGTTTTCAGTTGAATATTTTGAAATAATCACATTACAGTAAATTGCACTTTTAAAGCATTTTTACTCAACAAATATTCTCTTTGCTGTCCAGAACACAAAAAGGAATGGAAAAACTAATTATGTCAGTCCTTAAGAACAGCGAAGAGCAAATCCTCTATCTTAATGCACAGAAAACTAAATTCATGACAACTGACAAAACAAACAAGGCAGCTGATATATGTATCAATGAGGATAAACTGGAAGAAGTTTAGAGTTTTGAATATTTTGGATCAATGCTAACTAATAATGGAGATACAATACGGGAAATTTAAAGGAGGACATCTATCGCTTTTCAGAAAGTAAAACAACTAAAGAATCTGTGGAGAGGAACAGACAGAACTACAAAAATAAGATTTTTAAGGGCATGAATCTTTCCCATCACAATATATGTCTGTGAGACCTGGAAACGTAACAAAACAGCTGAGAAACACATAAATGCCATTGAATATAAATGCTACAGAAGAGTTCTTCAAATATCATTGACACAAAAAAAAAAACAACAAATATATCAATACTACAAGAATTTAATATTGAAGAAGACTGACTAGTAAAGATTATTAAAGAGAGAAAACTAAATATTTTGGACACATTAAATGTCATGATAATCTAGAGAAAACTGTCTTGGAAGGGTATATAATGGGAAAAAGAAAGAGAGGAAGACCAAAGAGAATCCTCATCGAGGCATTTTTCCTGCACGATGAAGGCGACGACAGCGGAAGTATAACCTACTGCTTTCATTCAGAGAAGCCGCGCTAATAATATTTACAACAAACATATAGACAGATATAGAATGATTTTATATATGCCATATGATATGGTAAGATTTGATGCGAGGGAAGGCAGCTTGGTACAAAGGAGGCACAGTCAACGGAAATTCACATTATTACTGATAAGAGTTATGTCATCAGCAAAATCAAGATCTTCTAGTTGGGTCCCATGTACCCAGTCAATACCTGTGTTACCTGTGCAGCATTTTTTCATTATGAAGTCTAATGTAATGCCAAAAAGTAAAGGAGACAGTATACATCCTTGTTTCACACCTGTTTCAATCTGGAACCATTCACTCATCCCTTCTTCTGTCTTGACTACACAACCATATCCATTGTATAAGTCCTTAATGATGTTGACAATTTTAGATGGTATTCCATATAGACATAAAATTCTCCATAATGAATCTCTGTGTATGCTATCAAATGCCTTTTTAAAATCTATGAAGTTCAGTATTAATGGTTTCTGCTTTTCAATATGTTCTTCAAGTATTATTCTGAGGGTAAAGATCTGGTCGAGACAGCTTCTCCCTTTTCGAAATCCTGCTTGCTCTTCTCTCATTGCAGTATCCACTATATCTTTGAGTCTATTCAAAATGACCTTGCAAAATACTTTTGACACAACTGATATTAAGGTTACTCCTCTCCAGTTGTTACAGTCACTAAGGTTGCCCTTTTTTGGTATTTTAACAATGATTCCTTTCTTCCAATTAGAAGGGACCTTTTCTTCTTTCCAAATCTTGTTAAACATTCTCTGTAGTTGTCTCATGTTGTCACTATTGATAGCTTTTAGCATCTCGTCTGTTATTTCATCTTCAGCTGCAGCTTTGTTGTTAGCCATTAAATTCACTGCTGTTTCAGTTTCATGCAATTTAATTTCATCTAGGTTGACATTTAGCTGTGGGGCTGGTAAGTCAGTTTTAAGGTTTAACAATTCTTTTGGGTGTGGTCGATTGAGTATTTCTTGGAAGTGTTCAGCCCATCTTTGCTTTTGGTCTTTATTTGATGTTAATAGTGTTCCAGTTTTGCTAAGGATTGGTCTTTCTTTAGATGTAATAGTACCTGTTAGCCTCTTTTGTATGTTATATAAAGTTTTGCTGTCTCCTGTTTTTGCAGCTTTTTCTGCCTCTTTCGCCATATTGTCTATGTATTCTCTTTTATCCCTTCTAGCTGAACTTTTTACTTTCTTGTCTATGTCTTTGTATTTTGCTTTTGCCAAATCTCTTTCATGATCTGCTTTTGCATTCAACATGTCTAATTTGACTGCTCGTCTTTCATGTATATACTTCCATGTTTATCTGATATCCATGCTTTTCTATTTGGTTTTTCCAATCCAGCGCTTACTTTTGCTGCTGTGATTATGGCTGTGCTGTAAGAATTCCATAACTCATCTATACCTATCTCCTCAACTTCACTGGGTGTTTTGGAATGATTGGCAAGTTCCTGATTGAAATTAATGTTAGTATATCCATACTACAACAACTTAATATTGAAGAAGACTGACTAGTAACGATTATTAAAGAGAGAAAACTTAAATATTTTGGACACATTAAATGTCATGATAATCTAGAGAAAACTGTCTTGGAAGGGTACATAATGGGAAAAAGAAAGAGAGGAAGACCAAGGCGAAGATGGCTGCAAGACATCGTTGATGATCTGCAAATGGATGCATCAACACCAGGCTATCTTGCTCACCATCGTGAGGCCTACAGGATTGCTGTTAGGGAGGCAAACTGCCGCAAGGGACATGCAAATGAATGAATGAATGTTTTTTCTGAACTGAACCTAAAGGATGTTTATAAAACTTCTTTACTATGTGCCATGTAACGTGCACGAAATTTTCAAACTGGCCCGCGACTTTCAAAAAGTTGAGAATCTCTGTAATGCAAGATATATAATTAACTATAACGTTTATTTTTCCTTAGAATCGTATTTTAAATCTACGAAGTCAGTAATACATACCGGAGCGTGAGCCGAAATCAAATAAATGTAAGACTAAAGTCAATTTTGTTCTTTTATACTATTCAACACCTGCTATTGAGTGAAAGGTTCTGGAAAAGGTTTAATTCTTTCTTGTCCTTTGACAAAGATATATTATATCATAATTTTCAGGTACACATTTTATTATCGATTAAGTACAAGGCACGTGATTTGTTCAAGTCATCTGACACGTTCAGCAATGAATTCTCTAAAACACTTACGTCAGAAAGTGGACAATTACACAACCAATTAAAAATATTATAGGCAAATATGCGTAAATGAGCCAAATTTATTCAAGATAGGAAAGAACCAACCTTTTAAAAGGATTTGAATTTTCGTGTAAATTTTTATTGTCGCAGTAAATCAAGGTACCGAGATAACAGTGAGTTAGCGCGTTGTAGTTATTATGGATTTAATACTTCCATTTTGGTTTAACAGTGGGGCATCAACGTGTCTAGCTTATTGGGCCGTATGTTTTGTTTTCAGAACTTTCCCAAAATATATTTGTTTTGTATGTTGTGTTTATGTATTACTTTTTGCTAAATATCTTGGAAGGATTTAGATATCAGAAAAAGTAACATTAAAGTGAAATGTAATAAAATATTGTTT
Source organism: Achatina immaculata (assembly GCA_009760885.1). Taxonomy (NCBI): domain Eukaryota; kingdom Metazoa; phylum Mollusca; class Gastropoda; order Stylommatophora; family Achatinidae; genus Lissachatina; species Lissachatina immaculata. The sequence continues at coordinate 16,298,835 of CM019693.1, read as the reverse complement.
TAGAAAAGAAAACTCTGTCGTGAGATGTGAAACTAACAGTAAGAAAAGACTCGCCTCATTGCTCTCTGAACAATCCCATGAGTGCTCCCATCTTCTCGTTGGGAGGTTTCCAATAAAAAGCATCTCACCACAAGTGCAGGTACTTCCTTGTACCAAAGAGAATCCTCATCGAGGCATTTTTCCTCTACGATGAAGGTGACGACAGCGGAGGTATAACCTACTGCTTTCATTCAGAGAAGCCGCGCTAATAATATTTACAACAAACATATAGACAGATATAGAATGATATTATATATGCCATATGATATGGTAAGATTTGATGCGAGGGATGGCAGCTTGGTACAAAGAAGGACACAGTCAACGGAAAACAAACATCCCTACCTTTAACTGAAGTGATTGATGGGCAACTTATTAAATAAGAAAAACTCTTGTCTGACCTTCTCGACATGGCTATGGATTCTGGCTGTTATCACTACTTCAATAACACATTACGGATGGATGTCCTTCCCCCACAGTTGGTAGCGCGGCTCCAGTGCTTCCATTTTGATCAGGGTTTCCACCGGCGTAACGAAAGTTGATAATTCAGTTTTCTGTCTACCTTCCAATGTGGAGGTCAGAGTACAAACGAACTTATCAGGAACACACATATGACAACATTTGAAGAAGAGTATTGACATTTGAATCTTGAATCTAGGAATCAACATCACCGTACGCGGGACACACCATACATGCTTCACTCTTGGTTTCAGTAACCATTGAAGAGTACGAACACTAATTGTGGCAGTCAGCTGTTGTTTCCGGCAACTTCGAATTCTAACAGCCAGCCATCTGGCTCTTCTTTCACTCATCCTTGCACCTCTATCCTTCACTCTCTGTAGATATGTGTTATCAACATAAGCATTTTCCTCTTCCCAGTCTAGTTCATAGGTCACCGACCTCAGCCTATCTGTTCCGTCCATGGGGATCATACCTTTTGCAAAAGTGTTACGAGCGACATGACCAGCTACCTCATTGCCTTAAACTCTCGCGTTTCCTGGACAATATATCCACGTCAGCCTGGTGACACTTGATTTCTTCAGGAACTGAACCAATTCTTGAACAGCAAACCCTTTCCGTCTTGCTTGAGGCATGCTTTGGGAGTCCGTCACCACCACAGTGAGTATTACTCTGCTGACCTATACAACATAGACCTTTGGTCACTGCTTTAGTCTCCACCCGCATGCTCGAAATCGCCGTATATGAGGCCTCTGCATTCTGTACCACCTACCTGCCCAGCTTATAGACCACGAAGCCACAGCCACACTTTTTTTTTGTCTCGTATCACTGAGCCGTCCGTAAAGATGGTCGAGTGCCTTGGTTGAACATATGGGAGGGTACTCCAGTTGTATATCTAATTTTTATATGAAATAAACTTTTCTTTTCTCTATTTTTTTAACTTCTCTTTTTTAACCAGCCAATCAGAGATTGTTTTTGGAATAGCCCTTGCATAAAACTATGGGCAAACATTGTTTCTAAATCATGTTCACCCTGCCCTGCATGTATTACAATGTGACAAAAAGAAGTAGCATTTATGGTTGAGCATGAACATAAACAATAAACAGTCTCTTAATAATAGACACTAACAGAGCACATGACATCATTCCCTTAGCATTTTGTGTTGAAGGTGATGTCCCAAATGAACTATTCTTATCTGAAGTATTTCATCCATGCATTTCATGAACTAAACAAATGAACTTTTACTATTTAAGATCTTTCGGCTGTGTATTTTAGTAGCAAATAAATACGCATTCATATAGCAAAACTGTTGCTGCAAATGTCTCTAAATGCAAAGGTTCAAATCCAGAATCTGTAGAAATGAGCACATGGCTCTATCTGGAGTTGGGGAAGGTAAACGTATCAAAGCATCAATGCTGACCACAACATCCTCTTAATGTGAGCTCAAATGAAGGGAAATAAAGTCAGTAAAACACCATATCCTCTAAGAGACCTACTGGAATGACAAGACTAACCTTACCATTAAATGTACAGTTACCCCAGAGAGTTTCAACTTTATCATTACAAAAAAAATACACATAAAGAATATCGCTTTAAGATCAGAAGACACAAGAAACTCACGCAGGTGAGGAAGGAGTTGAACTTGGTACAGGGGGAATTTGATTGTAAGGAAGCAAAGTGCTAAGTGTAGCTGAATTTCGAGATCACGCCATGGGCTTCCAGCTTTTCAACTCTAGAATATAGGACACAATATCTTTCCACCTTTTTGTTAGTATCCCCAGTAAAAGGTTTATCTTGTCTACTGGAGTAGAGATCACAATATTCTTCATGCTGCTGGAGTCTGCTAAAGAAGTACTGTACATCCTCTGCTTTTTAGTTCTACTCACGGATTGTGCCATCATAGCAAGCTTCCAATCCAATATGTTGCTGTGACTCAACATCCTCACCATATCACTTGCAAAGAACAACAAAGAGAGAGAGAGAGAGAGAGAGAGAGAGACATTTTAACACAAGCCGTCAATAGTAATTAAAAATAGGTAATTCAAAAGCAGATTTTTTTTCCTCCTTCAGTTTGAAAATATACTCAAAATGTCCAAAATAAAAGCATGTTTGATAAAAATGAGAAAGAACTTTATCTATTTACATGCATTCTTAGCATTCTTCTTGGATATTATATTTATTATTTGTTACAGGCAGCATAAGAATTGTCCTAAAAGTCCTCCCGCAGTTTTAACTTCAATACACTTCTGGTCAATGTTGGCAGGTCCAAAATCAACCTCTGACTTGCTGGTAAAAATAAATCAAGGTTACATTGTGACACGGCGCACTTCTTGAAGGAACCAGTAAAGAATTATCCAATTTAATGCTAACCCACAGTCGAATCTGTTCAGTTCTGCTCGAGTAGTGACTGAGTAAACACGGAGTCTGGAATCGTCTTTTCTGACAGTTTTTAAGTCTGTGTTGCGATTTGTTTTCTGTAAGCGGAAGTACACGTCAACATTGAAATTCATCGTGGACTTGCTGTGTGTACATTGATAATAGTGTCTGTGACAATACTGCGAGAAATTTGTGCTAGAAATTCAAAGATGGGCACACAAATGTTCCTTGATGAAGGGAGACAATAATAACATTCATTCAAAATGTCAACCAAGTTTCATGATTTCAGGTCTTTCTGATCATTAACTTAGTTTCAATGACAAGACTGTTTTGAATTATCACAGGAAGATTAAATTACAGAGGAGCTCATGATGGATGGAGTAAACAAATTGATAGATATTCTAACTGCACCACTCTCTGATAAGCAAATGTAAAAGCTGGTGTCACAGTATGACAAGTGTCTGAATTTGGGTAGCAAAATATGGAAATATACTACAGTTGTATATCTAATTTTTATATGAAATAAACTTTTCTTTTCTCTATTTTTTCTTCTATTTTTTTTAACAAGCCAATCAGAGATTGTTTCTTAGAATAGCCCTTGCTAAAGACAAACATTGTTTCTAAAAATCATTTCACCTTGTCCTGCATGTATTACAATATGAAAAAAAAAGTG
>CM019693.1:16269180-16295191 GCA_009760885.1 Achatina immaculata | reverse complement strand
TACATGCTTCACTCTCGGTTTCAGTAACCATTGAAGAGTACGAACACTAATTGTGCCAGTCAGCTGTTGTTTCAGGCAACTTCGAATTCTACCAGCCAGGCATCCGGGTCTTCCTCCCCCATCCTTGTGTAAGGAGTAGATAATAAAGCAAGCGGTTGCCCGGTTTGATTGGCAACCCCACTGGCCAGAGATTGGGTTTACGGAAATGCGCAGTCCTGCGAGTCCGTCGCTGATGAGGTATAAAAAAGACCAGAGGAGAGAAGTTGACGAGGTCAGGAGTTCATATGCTGAGCAGGTTAGAAGCCAGCGACCGTTGGGAGCAGTGACATTGTTCAGGCGTGAATGAGGGAAGTCATTCGTTAGATAGGAACAGACGTGTGTAGTTTAATTGTGTACGTTTACAATCAGAGCTGAACCCATAGTGTTGAAGGAAAAGTTTTAATGACTTGATGATGCATATCGGCGGATATTTAACATCACGTACATAAGATTCATTTGATTCTTTCTACCTTATAAGTTGACATTTGTGTAAATATAAAGATCATGATTTTTGAAGGATTGTTATTCGTGTTGCTATTCATTGATGTAAAGTGTCAACACGTAAGGTGTGAACGTATAGTATAATCATAAAAGATTGAACATCTTCCCCTTCAATCCAAATATCACATTTTCTTACACTTGCACCTCTATCCTTCACTCTCTGTAGATATGTGTTATCAACATAAGCATTTTCCTCTTCCCCGATCCAGTTCATAGACCACCGACCTCAGCCTATCTGTTCCGTCCAAGGGAATCATACGTTTTGCGACATGATCTGCTAGCTCATTGCCTTAAACTCTCGCGTTTCCTGGACAATGTATCTACGTCAGCCTGGTAACACTTGAGTTCTTCAAGAACTGAACCAAATCTTAACCAGCAAACCCTTTCTGTCTTGTTTGAAGCATGCTTTGGGAGTCCGTCACCACCACCACCACCACAGTGAGTATTACTCTGCTGACCTATACAACATAGACCTTTGGTCACTGCTTTAGTCTCCACCCGCATGCTCGAAATAGCCGTATATGAGGCTCCTGCATTCTGTACCACCTACCTGCCCAGCTTACAGACCACGAAGCCACAGCCAATCTTTTTTTTGTCTCTCAGCACTAAGACGCCCGTAAAGATGGTCGAGTGCCATGGTTGAACATTTGGGAGTGTACTCCAGTTGTATATCTAATTTTTATATGAAATAAACTTTTCTTTTCTCTCTTTTTTTTTAAACTTCTCTTTTTTAACAAGCCAATCAGAGATTGTTTTTGGAATAGCCCTTGCATAAAACTAAGGACAAACACTGTTTCTAAATCATTTTCACCCTGCCCTGCATATATTAGAATGTGACAAAAAGAAGTAGCATTTATGGTAGAGCATGAACATAAACGATAAACAGTCTCTTAATACTAGGCACTAACAAAGCACATTACATCATTCCTTTAGCATGTTGTGTTGAAGGTGATGTCCCAAATGAACTGGTCTTATCTGAAGTATTTCATCCATGTATTTCATGAACTAAGCAAATGAACTTTTACTATTTAAGATCTTTCGGCTATGTATTTTAGTAGCAAATAAATACGCATTCATATAGCTTCTTCGTTCGCATGTCTATACCTGCAGTCCTGTCTCTTGGATAAATTTCAGTTTTTTGTAATTCATGTATGGAACCGTAGAGCTTATCTTCTTTAGTGGTTTCACTGGGCCAGTAATTATTTCTCAGTGTTTCATAGTTGGTGCAGTTCTGGAGGATATGTTCCACAGTTTGAGGCACCTGGGCACATGTACATAGATTAGTAGTACCAACCTTGAACTTTGTATACATATGACTTCGGAGTCGGGTGTGTCCTGTTCGGAGACGGAAGATGGTGACTTGTTCCTTTCTGTTTAACATGTGATAGTCATCATGTGGTGGTGTTTGTGGCTTCCTGTAGGTTTTTATCATGCTTTTCTTCTGATTATAGGTGATTGGTATATCTGGTTGCTCCATTTCAGTGCCCTCTTTGGCCAGATGGTCAGCTTTCTCATTGCTTGGTATCCCACAGTGGGAGGGAATCCATTGCAAAGTGACTCCATGTTGTAAGCCAATTTTTGACAAGGCATCCTTAAGGTCTGGTAGTTCGTTGCACTGAAGAGCTTCCAGTACTGATCTTGCATCTGTGAGAATTACTATAGGACATGTATCAATTCTGGAGTCTGCTAGTTTTTCAACTGCAGCAATAATTGCCCTAACGTCTCATCAAAGTTGTTGCAGTATTTTCAGTGGGTATGGAAATCTTGTAAGTGGTGTTGTTTGGATATTCAATATGTGCTCCTGCCCCTCCATTCTTTAAGGCATTGTGTGCAGCTTCATATAGTAAAACTGTTGCTGCAAATGTCTCTAAATGCAAAGGTTCAAATCCGGAATCTGCAGAATTGAGCACATGGCTCTTTCTGGAGTTGGGGGAAGGTAAAGTATCAAAGCATCAATGCTGACCACAACATCCTCTTAATGTGTGCTCAAATCAAGGAAAATAAACTCATTAAAATATCATATTCTTCAGGAGACCTATTGGAATAACAAGATTAACCTTACCATTAAATGTACAGTTACCCCAGAGAGTTTCAACTTTATCATTACAAAAAAAAAACATACACATAAAGAATATCACTTTAAGATCAGAAGACACAAGAAACACTATAATAACAAAACAATAGTAAAGTAGTTTTACGTTTTGATTACAGCCAAAACCACAATGTGAAATTTATTCTGTACTAGATTATCTACAACAGTAATTCCAAATATCAAAGTGGTCTCATACTGTGTTGGTATAAACCTAATCACTACGGATCAAGGAAAATTAGGATTAGTTATTTAAAAACCTGTTGGACAGTATTTAAAATTGAAACTGTTTACAGTTTACTTTAGTTTTTGTGAAAAGTTGTTTAATCATTAATAATCGGAAATATTGAGAAGTGTACAAAATATGTAAAAAGGAAATGTTGAGTGTTTTAATTATTGTTAAATTTTAATGTTTCTGTCCTCATGTACCACCTGAAAACTTCACTTGCACCATTGATGGTACATTATCTATAGTTTTGGGATGCCTTGATCTACAGTAATATTTTCTGATATCCAACATACAAAATATTTCTGTCATTTCACTCACATTTTTAACAAAATATTTCTGTCATTTTACACATATTTATGGTTTGTTTAAATCAACCTGTAATAAAGAAAAAAAACTTTCAAACCCTGTATATCAAAAATGTCAAACAAGAAACATTTAGTATCTAATTCCCGTTGAATGGGACAATGTAATTTCACTCTTTGGAAATGGATTTTGACATGTTCTTGTTCTCAGGCTGTTCTGAGACACTAAGTACTTTCACTCTTTGGAGACATATTTTAGAATGTTCTTGCTTTCAAGTTGTTTTGAAGTGTTTAAACAGAATTCTGTTCATTCATGAATCTCTAGTACAATGAAAAACTGAGAAATAATTTTGCTTCTACTAAATACGTTCTGTACAATGAAATGTAAAGAGAGAAAACTGAAATATTTTGGACACATTAAACGTCATGATAATTTAGAGAAGACCGTATTGGAAGGATACATAATGGGAAAAAGAAAAAGAGGAAGACCAAGACGAAGATGGCTGCAAGACATCGTTGACGATCTGGAAATGGATGCAACAGCAGCAGGTCGTCTTGCTCACAACCGAGAGGCCTACAGGAGTGCTGTTTGGGAGGCAAAGTTCCGCAAGGGACATGCAAATGAATGAATGAACAATGAAATGAAATATAGAAAATGAAAAACAAAACTACCATAAAACTTACATGACATTTACAAGTGTGTGGGAAGATACATAATTGGAGCCACATTTGTTTATGGTATGACAAAGCCAAATCTGAAGACAAATAATTAATGCATACGTATATACATAATAATTTATAATAGTACACGAAGGCACTGCAGTAAAGCTGTAATAAGGAAATGTTAAAACTATTTAAGGAAAATGTAGGAGCAGTTTTATGAGCACACAGCTGTGACGTTTCATTTAGCACCCTAATCATACAAAAACATACAACACAAAGAAATTGGGAAAGAAGATAACGTGTAAGTTCACATGAATGCTATACAAAAAATAGGAATGGAAAAAATAGAATAAATGAAGCACTTAGCTGTGACTTGTAAGAAGCTGTGGCCAGAAGTATGTGTGGTAGAATGTTGAGAATGTTCAAATGGAGACTTGCAATGTGTGATAAGTAGGTAAAAAAGAGGGAGTGAGGACCACAGAAAGAAGGGAGAGTGATACAGTGGTAAATCTAGTCAGGAGAAGGGTGGGTGGAATAGATGAATGTGAATGGGGTGGAGGCTTTGTAATATAATGCAGCGAGGAGATTCTGATATATATGTTGCAGGTGAGGAAGGAGTTGAACTTAGTACAGGGGGAATTTGATTGTAAGGAAGGGAAGTGCTAAGCGTAGCTGAATTTCGAGATAAAGCTATGGTCTTCCAGCTTTTCAGCTCTAGAATATAGGACACAAAATCCTGTTCCACCTTTTTGTTAGTATCCCCAGTAAAAGGTTTAGCTTGTCTACTGGGGTAGAGATCACCATATTCTTCATGCTGCTGGAGTCTGCTAAAGAAGTACTGTACATCCTCTGCTTTTTAGTTCTACTCACGGATTGTGCCATCACAGCAAGCTTCCAATCCAATATGTTGCTGTGACTCAACATTCTCACCATATCACTTGCAAAGAACAACAAAGAGAGAGAGAGAGAGAGAGAGAGAGAGAGAGAAAGAGAGAGATACATATTTTGAACACAAGGAGTCAATAGTAATTAAAAATAGGTCATTAAAAAGCAGAATTTTTCCTCCTTCAGTTTCAAAATATACTGAAAATGTCCAAAATAAAAGCATGTTTGATAAAAATGAGAAAGAACTTTATCTATTTACATGCATTCTTAGCATTCTTCTTGGATATTATATTTATTATTTGTTACAGGCAGCATAAGAATTGTCCCAAAAGTCCTCCTGCAGTTTTGACTTCAAAACACTTCAGATCAATGTTGGCAAGTCCAAACTCAACCTTTGACTATCATCATCATCATCATCATCATCATCATCATCTTCATCTTCATCTTCATTATCATCATCACCATCATCAGGTGCCGTGCCGACTGGCGTTGGCTATTATGCTTCTCCAGAGTACCCGCTCCTTCGTGCAGGCCATCATTTTAGTTGGTTATCTCTCAAACTATCCCGTCAGACTGTCCAGTATCATTTCTCTTGGTCTTCCTCTTGATCTTCTTCCTTCTATTTTTCCTGTTGTTATAATATTTTCAATGTCCCCTCTTCTCATTGCATGTCCTATGAAAGTACATTGTCTCTTTCTTATCTTTTTGACAAGGTTTTTTTGTCTCTCCAGCTCTTCTCATACATTCTTCATTAGTTATTTTTGCTGTCCAGGGGATTCGCAACATTCTTCTAATAAACCACATTTCTTCTGCTTCCAATGATTTTTGTGCACACCTGCCTATTGTCCATGATTCACTTCCATATAACAAGATAGGTTCAATATAGCATTTTAGGACTCGTTTTCTAACATTCATTGATAAAGATGTGTTAGCTAATATGTTTCTCATTCTCTGAAACGCAGTCTTTGCTTGACCTATTCTGTTCCTAATTTCTGTTTTGCATTTCCCATCTGAAGTTATTTCTGCTCCAAGGTATTTGAATTTCTGCACCTGCTTTAGAATAGTTCCGTTTAATTTTATACTGCATGTTGGTGGATTCTGTTTCTTAGATATAACTATAGTCTCTGTCTTTTTGATGTTCAAAGTAAGGCCTTTCTGTTCACTTTCTTTGGCGACTTTATCCAAGAGATTTTGCAGGTCTTGTTGGTTCTCAGCTGTCAGTACTGTGTCGTCAGCATACCAAAGGTTGTTAATATTGTATCCTCCAATTTTTATGCCTGGTTCTGTGATGATCGTTCTTAGAATATTCTCGGTGTACAGAGAATAAAGGTCTGGAGATAGTACACATCCTTGTCGCACCCTTTGTTTTATAGGTTGATATTTTCCAATTCTATTTTCAACTCGAACTGCTTCTTCTTGCTGCCAGTATAGATGTTTTACAATCCTCAGGTCTTTGCCGTCTATATTGATGTCTTCAAGCATTTTAATAATTTCATTATGTTTCACCTTGTCAAATGCCTTGGTATAATCAATGAAGCATAAGTAGAGATCTTTCTGTACTTCTAAAGCTCTTTCTGTTAGTGTTCGTAAAACATAAATGGCATTGTGTGTTCCCGTTCCTTCAACAAATCCAAACTGTTCATCTGCTATTTCCATTTTTATTTTTTTCCTTGTTCTTCTCATAATTATTCTCAGAAGTAGCTTCGTTATGTGACATGAGAGGCTGATAGTCCGGTGGTCATCACATTCCTTTGCACCTGGTTTCTTTGGTAGTGCTATAAACGTGGATTTAATCAGGTCACTGGGAATATAACCACTGTTGTAAAAGTCATTCAGTAACTTGGTTATTATTTTTATTCCTGTCTCCTCTAGTGCCTCTATTTCTTCTATTGTTATATTGTCAGGCCCAGTCGCTTTTCCTTTCTTCATGTGTTTGATGGCATCTATGATTTCATCTTCAAGGATTGGTGGTCCATCACAGTTTTCAGTATCTGGTGTTAATTCTGGTCTTTCTCCTCCATATAGCTCACCGATATACTCTATTCAACTGTCCACAGTGTCTTCTTTTCCCATTAACATTTTACCATCTTTCGATTTCAGGCATCCTGTGGTATATTTTGTTTTCCTGCCTGTGAGTTCATTAATTCGTTTGTGCATGTTTTTGCTGTCTTTATTGTGAGAGTCCTCTGTCTGTCTCCACTGTTCATTTAACCACACTTCTTTTGCTTCTCTGCATTTGCGTCTTATTTCTTTATTTATCTTGCTATATTTTTCATCGTTATTTTTACTCCTCCTCCTCCTCTTGTCCAACAGTCTTAAGATGTCGTCTGTCATCCATTTATTATTAGAGGATTCTTTTTTTTTGGTGGTATTATCTCCTTAACAGTTTGGTGGATCGAATCTTTTAACATTGCCCATTATTCATCTATACTATTTATCTTTACTATTGCATTGTATCTATTTGTTATAATAACTTTGTATTGTTGTCGCAGTTCTTGGTCATTTTTAAGGAGTTCTGTATTCAGTTTGATGTTTCTCACTTTTCTGCCTTTTTTCTTTAGCTTTATTCTAACTTTTCCACAGAGTGGATCATGGTCACTATTGCAGTCAGCTCCTGGCATGGATTTTGTTGTCAGTAATGCATTGCGGAATCGTTTGTTGATTAAAATGTAGTCTATCTGGTTAAAAGTCTTTTTGTCTGGGCTGCACCATGTTGCCAGTCTTCGAGGATGTTGTTTAAACTAGGTGTTTCCTACAACCATATTGTGCATTCTTGCCCATTCAATTAATTTACAACCTCTGTCATTCCTCTCCTCCAGTCTATAGTCACCAACAATGTCTGAAGTTCTTCCTTTACCAACTTTGGCATTAAAATCTCCCATGACTATGGCAACTTCATGTGACTTTGTGTGTTTTAGTGCTGTCTCTATGTCATTATAAAATAGCTGTACATCTTCTTCAGAACTTTCAGATGTTGGAGCGTACACTTGTATAATATTTATGTTTATTGGTTGTCCTTTCAGTTGGGCTAGCAGGACTCGGTCCGAGATGTTCAAATATCCTACAATTGTCCTTGCCGTTTGTTCATCAAATATTATTCCTACTACTCCTCGTTCATGTTTCTCACTTCCTGAATATATTATTGTATATTTACTAGAGTTTATCTTCCCTGCACCTGTCCATCTACCTTCACTTATTCCTAATATGTTGATCTTCATCCTTTCCATTTCCATCTTTACATTTTGTAATTTTCCAGCCTGCATTAAAGTTCTAACATTCCATGTTGCTGTTTTGAACTTGTTAGTTTTGCCACCAGTAGCTTGATGACGATCTGGCCTCACCTGTGGCTCGTGAGCTGCCATACCGTACGAGGCTGTTCCAGAGGAACATCCATTAACATTGTTCATGATGAATCGATTATTCTGTTCAAGCATAACTATTCTTGGGAACTACAACAGTGGTTTCCCGTTACCTTCTGTCGGTTTATGTACGGACTCTCCGCTAGCCTTTGGACTCCCTGTCCTACCCGCAAGGCAGCGGGAGCGAGAGGTTTTAAGGCGCCTATGACCCGCCTGGTATTCCCTTCACTGAGGACCTGAGGCACTTTATAGGAGTAATAGAGCCACCTACTACCCCACCTCGCTCTCTGAGTCTACCGCCAGTTGGTCCGCGCCTGCTTATTTGGATAACTCCTTATTCACAGGGATCCATCATATCTGGAGGACTTTCACCATCCGCCACCTGTGACGCTCTGGGTTTGGGATGGTCGCCCCAGCTTTACACTAGACTTTTGACTAGCTGGTAAAAAATAAATCAAGGTTACATAGTGACACGGTGCACTTCTTGTAGGAACCAGTAAAAAATTATCCCATTTAATGCTAACCCACAGTCGAATCTGTTCAGTTCTGCTCGAGTAGTGACAGAGTAAACACGGAGTCTGTAATCGTCTTTTCTGACAGCTGTTAAGTCCTTGGTGCGATTTGTTTTCTGCAAGCGGAAGTACACGTCAACATTGAAATTCATCGTGGACTTGCTGTGTGTACATTGATAATAGTGTCTGTGACAATACTGCGAGAAATTTCTGCTAGAAATTCAAGGATGGGCACACAAATGTGCATGATGAAGGGAGACAATAATAGCATTTAATTATTGACTGACATATTCATTCAAAAAATCAACCAAGTCGTGCATGAAAAAACAATGTTTCATGATTTCAGGTCTTTCTGATCATTAACTTAGTTTCAATGACAACACTGTTTTGAATTATCACAGGAAGATTAAAGTACAGAGGAGCTCATGATGGATGGAGTAAACAAATAGTTGGATATTCTAACTGCACCACTCTCTGATAAGCAAATGTAAAAGCTGGTGTCACAGTATGACAAGTGTCTGAATTTGGGTAGCAAAATATGGAAATATACTCCAGTTGTATATCTAATTTTTATATGAAATAAACTTTTCTTTTCTCTATTTTTGTCTTCTATTTTTTTAACAAGCCAATCAGAGATTGTTTTTTGGAATAGCCCTTGCATAAAACTAAAGAAAAACATTGTTTCTAAAAATCATTTCACCTTGTCTTGCATGTATTACAATGTGACAAAAGAAGTAACATTTATGAAGTAACTAGTGGGTGAACTGTGCATCAGTTACGCTATGATGCGTGAATAGTTTGTTCCTGCTGCTAAGGAAAACCCTTCATTTCTTGTACATATTTTTCCAATGAGATTAATTTTATGACACAATCTTAAAAAAAAGTGAAATACGAGGATAAATCAAATGAAAGTTAGAAAATGTAAATAAAAGTTCCCGAAAGAACAAATAGAAATCCCTTACTAGCACTATCAATTAGCACCAAGGTCACTGACATAGGTAAGCAACAAGCAGAGAATAGGTCATGTCAAGATGGCGTCTAGGTTTTTTTTTATCGGGAGAATACTGAATATACGTATGAGAATGGAGAGAAAAGTGGGGAGGTGGGGGTATTTTTAAGTTTAGCCTATAGGCCTGGATTGTGGTTATCCATCACTGCATCTTAAGCACCTCTTGTCTCTCGCAGCCTCCTACTTGTTTGTCTCTTGAATTAAACCTGCTAACATCACAGTTGTCAGAGCCCGGACATGTTTGTCTATGATAAGCTGCTAACCATATTCAAGTTTTATTTTATCACATTCTGTGAAACGCACATAAACAAACAAACAAATAAATCTGTGGAATTCAGAAGGAAGCTACACAACTCTCAAGAACATCACAATAAATAATCCACTTGAGAGAAAATGTTACATTCCTCTAAAATCCTGACATTTCAGGGAAGCTATGTCTTCCCAAGAGTCTGTGACTTAGTGACTTTCTCTTAGCCTTTTTAAGGCTGAACTGCCAACTGTGATGTAGCACTAGATCCTGAATCAAATCTGAAATAACAATTTAACCGTCTTATTTGAGATATTTGATGTTCCTCATTAAAGTAAAGTCTGGCTTCTGGAAAAAAAGTAGGGTAAACCTATTGTTATGGAAAAAAAGAGGAAATCATGGAGATATAGTCAGAGCCTGCAGGTCTGAGCTTGTAGCAATGTATTACATCTTGATTTTTCTCTCTTTGCTGCCTCTTCGTTACTGTAGACCAGTGGCTCTCAACTGATCCAGTTGTCGGTGGAACCTGCTGTGGTGAGGGGGCGGGATCTGTGGCAAAATCTCAAGTTCCTTCTTTATCTTCGCTGTAAAATGTTTAACACCCGATGTTTAGCTTATTCCTGTGTGGAGGAAAGATCTGTTCTTCCTCGTTTAAAAACAGAAAATAATGAACCAGACATGGAATGCAGTTTTCGGTATAAAAAAAGAGGCATGGTTTCTCTCACCATATTTAGGTTAGTTACCTGTCTCACATTTCATATTATGTTCATTTGTCTGAAGAAATACGAGTGTTAAGTGCGGTCTATTTTTTCTTAACTACATTATTGTCATTTTCAAAATACACCAAGTTTGTACTGTGTTTTTTAGTGTAGTTTAGCTTTGTCTGATTAAAAGTTACCCACATTGTTTGAAAAAAAATCTTTTGCGTTTAGAGCACATTGCTGCCGTTCACGTGTGAAATTTTCCCAAATGTTGGGGGTGGATGGCCTCGATTGTAAAACCCAGAGGGTCCGCGGAATATTATTAATTGAGAACCACTGCTGGAGACTATAGAAAACAAAGCCTCAGATGTATTTAGCATTACGGGTTTACTATGCGAGAGAAAGGAGATAGGGAGAGAAAGAGAGGGAGAGAAAGAGAAAGAGAGAGAAAGAGAAAGAGAGGCGTACGACTGTGATGATTGGATCTATGATTAAGGTTTGTAGAAAACAAATCGGCAACAAAGAGAATAGAAGGAAATGGAACTGCCATACGGGAAGAAAGATAACTCAACAATACAAACGTTTAGAAATGTACTTGATTATTTCCCTTCCTAGTCAGCGGCCAAATATTTTCCAAAACGTACAAGTGATTTTGAAGGCAAGGTCACATAGGTGGACATTTATAACAAAATCATCAGGATGTTACTGGTGTCAACCCTTCATTACGATTTTGAAGGCGACGCCCATGATTAGTACTTACATTTTGGTTGTTCAGCTTAACCGAGTTACTAGTCGGTCCATGAAACGGCGGACAAGCACGGGATTGATTGATTGACTGATTGATCTTTATTTCAAACGGGTTAAGAACTGGGCACGCAGGCCCGTCTGACATTCTGCCCTTTATTTTACATCTTTCACTCTATTCCAGACATTCTACAAATATGGTGTTCATGTCACAATCATAATTAACATTGAAGCTGAGAGACATAAAATAAAATATAACATTTACGTTTCACTCTTATCCATTCACTCAGTACAGAAGTAACTACATACATATATAAATGACTATCTACTAAACAAAAATGTCGGGACTCTTCAGAATAAACAATTAACTGTATTCGGTTGCTGTAAGAGCAGTCTAAGATAACTTAAGCGGGGGTTAAACCTGGACTGCTGGGAAGTCTGTTAAGTCTAGAAGAACCTGATGGAGTCTTGTCTGGTGCGAATGTCAGGTTTGTCCTTGTCAGTTATGGTGGCTCCTGTAACATTTGAAGGCTTGGAGCTTTGATATGTTTCCTCCTACTCTGGGTTGAATTATCAGATGACTGGGCTGATTTATGATATGGCTGGGTTGATTTATCAGATGACTGAGCTGAAGCTGTGATTTTTGACATATCAGTCAGTGTGCCTATCATTATCAGGTAACCATCATCATCTGGTTCCAGCCATTAAACGTCTATTCCTCAGCACTAGACTTGGTTGTTACATGCAGCTGCTGATGTCCTGGCAAAATGTGAAACAGACTTGGGTATTTGTCTCAACGGAGGTTACCAACTCAGAGGAGGTTACCAATGCTGAGTAAGGTTGGCAACACTGACCTTCAGCAGGGGAAATGGCCACGCATTCTTCGTTTCGCAAGTACTCACATCAAAAGACAAAAATAGACAAATAAACACATTTTTCAAAAAGTGAAACACTGTTCTCCTCATCCAGATCTAGAATTCAGTTTCTGGAATAACAGCGGCAAATTTGCGAGGACTGCCCTGCTACTTGTTTGTTAAAGAAATCTCTACCACGTCGCACAAAGTCAGAGGATACATAGAACTTGAAGGCTTTATATTAAGAAATGACAGAGTCCTTGTAAACTAGCAGATCCCACACTTTTTTTGTTCAGACTGTAGCTTCCTTGCTAAACTGGAAGTATCCATAGCTACACTACTCTATCCAGCCACCACCACTCACAACCTCCTCCCCCCCACCCGTGACGGTTAGTGCAGATCCCTCCCACCCCACCCCCCCCCCCCCCCACCCCCCCCCCCCCCCACTGACTCCTGAATCTTTCCGCCGTCCGTTGGGTGAGAGCTTTGGGGGTGCTACAACCCATTTTATGAACATCGGTTTTAATGTAAGGTTTTAAACATCGTTTATTATGTCATCTATACGTGCCTCGCATAGTTCCTTTAGGATGAGTAAATGGGTTAAATGTCGAAATACTGAACTTCTTTTGGACAAAAAACAGTCATGAAAATATTTTACACACAAGTAATGAAGTTTTGTTCTTGTGAGTGAAAATATAACACAATGACCAGGAAAGAAAGTAAGAAAGAAAGAAAGAAGGAAAGAAAGAAAGAAGAAACAATGTTTTCGAAAGGATGAAGAGTTGGCCATGCCAGTATGTTTGACTTTCTGACTTTGAGAGAGAGAAAGAGACAGAGAGAGAGATAGCAATGGGAGAAGGAGGTAGAGAGAGAGAGAGAGAGAAAGAGACAGAGAGAGAGATAGCAATGGGAGAAGGAGGTAGAGAGAGAGAGAGAGAGAGAAAGAGAGAGAGAATAAAATACGTCTAGAACGGCGAAAATAAACATGAGCAACAAACAAAACAAAAGGCTGGCTCTTGACCGTGACTAAATAACTGACTGTATACAGAAAATCACAGACAGCATATAAAGGACAGCTAACAAGAAATAGCTGATTATAGACAAAAGACTACAGAAAGTAAATCATAGGCAACAAATTATAAACAACAAATTACAGACAATAAATGACGTTCCATCTCTTTTCCCGTAACTTTCCATTAAATTTTTATTTTTTTTTTCATATGTAAGATTGGGTAGGCTCTTGAAAAGTAATTTGCTATCATAGCATCACTATCATGTTTTCAAGTGATTGAGAAATGTCTTTTTCCGGAGGACTTATTTTTACCGGCCCTGTATTACACTGGTTTTTTCTTGGTACCACAGGGCGGAGTAACCTGTTGAGGATAGTTGCAGACACCAATTTCCTTGTCGTATACAAGATCTGTAATGAAAGACAGTGAGAAACTATGTTATCAAATGTTACTTTGTGCATCTGGTGTTATAATCAGGATAAATAAGTAACAATATAAGTAACAATAACAGAACAAGAAGAAGGTAATGTGTACGAGACAACAAATGTTTATATAATGGTGATTCTAAATGAATCTTTGTGTACTTATTGCAAAGAAACGGCTTATTATAGGAAAAACATGTGAGTTATCAATGGAGAGTAGAACTCTCAGTTTACATCAGTACTTGTTGCGCATGCGCATTCACTCTTATGCATGGGTAGGAGTGCAGGTGTTGAAATCTGGCGAGAGACCAGGGGAAACATTTTGATGAAGATTCACCATCTGGAACCAATATCTACCGTTGAATCCGTCAGTTGGAAGAGATTGGTTCTATGATTAAAAGAAAAAGCACTGGACAGGCACGTCATGTCATCATCTTAAGGATACATACTGGGCACAACAGGCTAAGATACCATTTCTACAGCAAATTCAAAATATAAGATGACAGCAGACCACATTCTGCAGAAGCGCCCAATATACGAGCAACAGAGAAAGCAAGCATGGCCAACTACTACACCTGTCCAGAGAAAGCTGTATGGATGACGTCCACGCCCTCCAGATGTCCGCCAACCCAACCTTACTCCCTGTGATTTTTTTCTCTTCTTCTTTAATCCAAGAAACAGCAAAGTTCATATTCTCTGTTGTTGATGCAGTGATGAGATACAGAAATCTACTTGGATGAAGTGCAGTTTACAGCTTCTTAGCAGAGTCCGCCACCACCATTTAAGTCACGTCGAGATATACAGTATGTCAGTGTTAGAAAAGCTGAACGAGTACAACAGCCTGCTGCCATAAACACTACAAAGAAGAAGGATATAGTCTTAGCCATCTCAAGTCTTTATATCTCAGGCACACCACGTTTTTCTTTGTCACAAAATGAAAGCTACAGAACTATATGTGAAGTACAGGACAAAATAGTGGTTTATGTTGCATGAAAGAATAATCTACGTGTAAGGCTGTCTGGCAAAAGACGTCTGTGACTGTGTGGAATTCTGTGTGAAAAAATATGAAAGTCTCTATCCTATTTTCTACGAAACAAAATGACTGCGAGCAAGCCGTAAAATGGGAATCATAGGAATTGGGCGAGTTATAACTTCCGTCTATTTCGCGGGCTTAGGATCACGTGATTTCTAATTCAGGGTGAAGTTTCAGTTTCTGTTCACCCGTCACAGAGACGACATGTCACTATGACATAAGAGCAGGGAGCATTCCAAAACAAAACAAAAAAAAAACTGTAAGAAGCTTTGAGAACGACATATTGCCAGTGGAGGGGAGACACTGCTTCAAATATTGTAATGGATCACTTATGTCCTTATAGCATAGGTTCGCTCTTTTGTTGTACATGTATATATGAGTCAGTCAGTTAATTGTATGTCCCTTTACGGAACTTTGCCTCCATAACAGCACTCCTGTAGGCCCCTCGGTTGTAAGCAAGATGGCCTGCTGCTGATGCATCCATTTGCAGATTTTCAACAATGTCTTGCAGCCATCTTCCTCTTTTTCTTGTACCTATTATGTATCCTTTCAAGACGGCCTTCTCTAAACTCTCATGACATTTAATGTGCCCAAAATATTTAAATGTTCTATGTTTAATCCTCTTTACTAGTCAGCCTTCGTCAGTATTAGGTTCTTGCAGTATGGATTTACGAGTATTTGTTTTTTTTTTGTTGTGTCCATGATATTTGAAGAACTCTTCTTTAGTATTAAGATTCATATATATATATATTGTGTATACAGTCAGTGAAACGAAAGATGCACAAAGGAACACCACAGACTATTAGACTATTTCTTACTAGCAGGACAGTACAAGTGGCCTAAAAACGCGCCATCCACACACCAATAGTAGGACGCGCACTTGTCTCTCTGTGGGGAAACAAAATTCCATTACAAGGGAAACATTTTGATGAAGATCCACCATCTGGGACGAACATCTACTGTTGAATCCGTCAGTTGGAAGAGATTGGTTCTATGATTAAAATAAAAAGCACTGGACGGGCACGTCATGTCATCATATTAAGGATACGTACTGGGCACAACAGACTAAGATACCATTTCTACAGCAAATCCAAAATAGGATCAAATGACGAATGTGCATGTTGCACCATTAAGATGACAGCAGACCACATTCTGCAGGAGCGCCCATTATACGAGCAACAGAGAAGGCAAGCATGGCCAACTACTACACCTGTCCAGAGAAAGCTGTATGGATGACGTCCACGCCCTCCAGATGTCCGCCAACCCAACCTTACTCCCTGTGATTTTTTTCTCTTCTTCTTTAATCCAAGAAACAGCAAAGTTCATATTCTCTGTTGTTGATGCAGTGATGAGATACAGAAATCTACTTGGATGAAGTGCAGTTTTCAGCTTCTTAGCAGAGTCCGCAACCTCCATTTAAGTCACGTCGAGATATACAGTATGTCAGTGTTAGAAAAGCTGAACGAGTACAACAGTCTGCTGCCAGGAACACTACAAAGAAGAAGGATATAGTCTTAGCCATCTCAAGTCTTTATATCTCAGGTACACCACATTTTTCTTTGTCAAAAAATGAAAGCTACAGAACTATATGTGAAGTACAGGACAAAATAGTGGTTTATGTTGCATGAAAGAATAATCTAGCATAAGGCTGTCTGGCAAAAGACGTCTCTGATTGTGTGGAATTCTGTGTGAAAAAATATGAAATTCTCTATCCTATTTTCAACGAAATAAAATGACTGCGAGCAAGCCGTAAAAGGGAATCATAGAAA
The DNA here is from genome assembly GCA_009760885.1 of Achatina immaculata. Lineage (NCBI taxonomy): Eukaryota > Metazoa > Mollusca > Gastropoda > Stylommatophora > Achatinidae > Lissachatina > Lissachatina immaculata. The sequence continues at coordinate 16,278,823 of CM019693.1, read as the reverse complement.
TTGGGCAAGGTATAACTTCCGTCTATTTCGCGGGCTTAGGATCACGTGATTTCTAATTCAGGGTGAAGTTTCAGTTTTGGTTCAATCGTCATAGAGACGACATGTTACTATGACATAAGAGCAGGGAGCATTGAAAAACAAACAAAAAAAAAACTGTAAGAAGCTTTGAGAACGATATATTGCCGGTGGAGGGGAGACACTGCTTCAAATATTGTAATGGATCACTTATGTCCTTATAGCATAGGTTCGCTCTTTTGTCGTACATGTATACATGAGTCAGTCAGTCATTTGCATGTCCCTTTACGGACCTTTGCCCCCATAACAGCTCTCCTGTAGGCCCCTCGGTTGTAAGCAAGATGGCCTGCTGCTGATGCATCCATTTGCAGATTTTCAACAATGTCTTGCAGCCATCTTCACCTTGGACTTCCTCTCTTTCTCTTTCCTATTATGTATCCTTTCAAGACGGCCTTCTCTAAACTCTCATGACATTTAATGTGTCCAAAACATTTAAATGTTCTCTGTTTAATCCTCTTTACTAGCCAGCCTTCTTCAATATTAGGTTATTGCAGTATGGATTTCCCCCGTGTGGTACCCGGGATCTGCAAAGAATAGGACCACTGTACCCTACCATGCATGATCGTAAAAGGCGACTAAGGAGGGTTCAGCATAGGGCCAGCAACCCTATCTGGTAAAAAACTATCAGACTGCTACAGAAACAGAAGCAAGGGAAAAAGCAAATGCAGGTGGAAGGAGAAATGCGTATCAGGAAACTGAGCCCATGAAGGTTGTGGATGAAAGCCAGCCACTGGAAGTCCCCAGCCCGACTGCAGACCTCCTGGAACCTAAACAAAAGATGCAAATAGGCAGCTGGAATGTAAGAACACTAAACCAGACTGGAAAACTAGCACAAACCATCAAGGAAATGCACAGATACAAACTAGACATACTAGGAATACAAGAAGCAAGATGGACAGGACAAGGCAGAAGGAAATTAACAACACAGCACACAGAAGATACAATAATATGGTCAGGTAAAGAAGATCTTCATGAAGGAGGAGTAGCATTGATTATAACAAAAGAAGCATCAAGAGCATTGCTGAAATGGACCCCAATAAATGAGAGATTATTATATGCACGGTTCAACTCAAGATTCACGAAGCTGTCTATTATAGTTTGTTATGCACCAACAGAAGCAGCTGAAGAGGAATTAAAAGAAGATTTTTACAACAGCCTCCAAGCCACAGTAGAAACAATACCCAAGCATGATATGCTACTCATCTTGGGTGACTTCAATGCAAAAGTAGGTGAAGGAAATGAAGATAGAAGAAGAATCATGGGAAGAGAAGGAATCGGAGAAATAAATGAAAATGGAGAAAGACTGTGCAGTTTCTGTGAAGAAAACATGATGACCATCGGAGGGACAATTTTCCACCACAAAAACATCCATAAGGTGACTTGGAGGTCACCAGATAAAACCACAGAAAACCAAATCGATCACATACTAATAAACAACAAGTGGAAACGGTCACTACAAGATGTGCGAGCAAGGAAAGGAGCAGATATAGGAAGTGATCACAACCTTCTGGTAGCAAAAATAAAACTAAAATTAAGGAAAGCCAGAATCGGAGAACACAGAAGATACATTTTGATACAAGAAAACTGATAGACCAGCAAACAAGAAATGAATTCTCAATAATACTTAAGAACCGCTTCAGTGTCCTACAAGACGAAGCAGAAATGTCCATATTAGAATTCAATAAACACTACAGGAAACAGCAAAAGAGGTGCTGGGATATCGGAAAAGGAGAAAAGAGGAATGGATAAGTGAGACCACATGGGAAAAGATAGAGCAAAGAAAAGAAATCAAGAAAAAATTACTGAACACCAAATCACAACGGCTTAAAGAACGAGTTTTAAGTAATTATGCACAAAAAGACAAAGAAGTGAAGGAATCATGCCGTCAAGATAAACGTCAATATTATGACAACTTAGCAGAAACAGCAGAGAAAGCAGCATATACAAATGATATGAAAACCATATATAAAATCACAAAGCAGATGACAGGTAACTTCAATACAAGATGTGAAAGTGCAGTAAGAACACAAAATGGACAACTGGTCAGTGGAGAAAGAGAAAAAATTGAAAGATGGAGGGAACACTTTAACACCCTACTAAACAGAACACAAGCAGCACAAGCAATAGATATACCTGAAGCAAAAGCGGAACTAAACATCAATACAGGACCAATAACAATAAATGAAGTAAAAGAGGCGATAAAGATGCTAAAATCAGACAGGGCACCAGGTGAAGATGAAGTGACTGCTGAGATGTTGAAAGCAGAAGAAACAGAAACACCAAAACAACTTTGCCGGATATTACAACAAATTTGGGATTTAGAAAAAGCCCCAGAGGAGTGGAAAACTGGTCTTATAGTAAAACTACCAAAGAAGGGTGACCTCAGAGATTGCGGGAACTGGAGAGGCATTACCCTACTGCCACTCACTAGTAAAGTATTTTGCAGAATAATCATCAACAGAATTGTACCAACACTTGAGGAAAAACTTCGGAAAGAGCAGGCAGGATTTAGGAAAGGAAGATCATGCATAGACCATATATTTGTACTTAGACAAATATTAGAACAGGCAAATGAGTGGCATAGCACAACATATGCATTATTCATAGATTTTGAGAAAGCCTTTGACAGTGTCAACAGAGATGCACTGTGGAAAATCCTAAGATGGCATGGCCTCCCCCATAAAATAGTTAATGTAATCAAAGCCCTATACGAGGGTTTTCAGTGCAAAGTTATCTGTGGAGAACATACCTCCAGCAGCTTTAGGGTACAAACAGGAGTGAAACAGGGATGTGTACTATCACCAACATTATTTATCTTGGCAGTAGACTGGTTAATGAAGGAGGCAACATCAGACAAACGCAGAGGATTACAATGGACCCTTGACACAGTGCTGGAGGACCTTGACTTTGCGGACGACATTTGTCTATTATCAAGCAGTCACAAAGATATGCAAGATAAAATAAACAAGTTAACCCAGAATGCAAACAACATAGGACTAAAGATCAACGTAGGAAAGACAAAGTTAATGAAGCAAAATGTGAACAACAGAAATGTACTCAGAGTAGATAACAAGTTAGTGGAGGAGGTCAACGAATTTGTATACCTTGGCAGCAGAGTAGTAGAAAATGGAGACAGCACAGAGGACATCAACAGCAGACTTACTAGAGCAAACCAGGCTTTTGCAATGCTACAGAATATATGGAAATCAAATAAACTAAGCATAAATATGAAAATCGGATATTTAAGAGTAATGTTCTAAGTGTACTACTCTATGGAAGTGAATGCTGGAAAATCACCAAAACCATAGAAAACAAGTTGAATTCTTTCCAGACTAAATGTTTACGTAGAATTAAAAAAATATTTTGGCCAAACACCATAAGAAATAACATCTTATTGGCAGAAATGCAGATGAAACCACTGACAACAATTATTGAGGAAAGACGCTGGCGATGGTTGGGACATGTGCTCCGAATGACTGACAACTCACTACCAAAAATAGCACTAAGATGGACACCACAGGGGAGCAGAAGTAAGGGTAGACCAAAAGAGACATGGAGAAGAACAACAGAAAGGATGTTGAGCATTAGGGGGCTCACCTGGGCAAGAGCAGAAAAAAAGGCGAAAGACAGGCATTTGTGGAAAACCCTTGCGGAAGCCCCATGTGCCCTGGGCACTTAAGGTTCAGAGAGAGAGAGAGAGAGAGTATGGATTTAGGAGTATTTGTTTTTGTGTTTTTTTTGTTGTGTCCATGATATTTGAAGAACTCTTCTTTAGTATTAACATTCATAAATATATATATTGTGTATACAGTCAGTGGAAACGAAAGATGCACAAAGGAACATCACAGACTATTAGACTATTTCTTACTAGCAGGACAGTACAAGTGGCATGAAAACGCGCCATCCACACACCAATAGTAGGACGCGCACTTGTCTCTCTGTGGGAAAACAAAATTCCAGAATAAAACTAAAATTGTAACTTTGAACCGTAACAATTATATATATATATATATATATAAGAAACATTCTGTATACCGAAGCAAGTATAAGATATTTATATACACTTTACAGAAGAAACTTTTTTTTCTGAACTAAAATTTAGCGCCTCAACTTTGAGATTATCGTGATATTTTGATCGTGCGCCCCCCCCCCCCCCTTTAGTGTCAGCTGAATGTAAGATAGATGATACAGGAGTCTGAAAACGTCAACAAAACCAGGGATTAAAAACTCCCACTAAAGAGCAAAATCAATGGAAACAGAAACAAATATGTCAATACAGTTACCTCGAAACAACAATAGCAGGACATGGCAGTGTGGATTAAGCCTAGAACAGAAAGCAGAAAGAAGCATTTCAAGACAAGAAGAAGACATGAGAAACAACTGAGATGTGAGAAAAATAGTGATAGTTTTATATAGAGCCAAAAGTACGTTGCATTTGTGAGAAACTGCGCAATATAAAACAGATGACACAAAAAAAGTATAATCACCGGAAAGCTAAAAAGAAAGTAAAGGCAAACGAAGACTGAGACTACAAAATAACTGGCTTAACGGGGGGAGCTGAAAAATAGGCATCCAAAAGAGTGTTTAGCATCGGAAACTTTCTTAGGAGAGGGTGTCTTCATATTGTTTAGGAGTGGAGACCTTCATAGTGTCTGGGAGTGAATACCTTCACAGTGTCTAGCAGAGAATGTCTTCATATCGTCTAGAAGGGAAGACCTTCATGGTTTCTAGAAGTGAAGAACTTCATAGTGTTTGCGAGTGCAGACCTTCAAATGCCTATAAGACCAGCCTAAGTGCTATATTATCAAGCTCGTGGACAACATGTCCTCAAAGGTTCTGAGTGTTGTGATAAAAAAAAAATACTACTTCGTGAGCGAAAGTAACTACTAGCATTAAATGAGCGAACGAATCAATAGCAAGTTCCCTCATTTTATCGTATTCTCATGCCCTGAGCCAAATATCCGTGAACTAGATTAAAAATTTGCTTAGAGGGAACATTGATCTCGGAGAGCCACTCTGCTGAACGATAGAGAGTCGGAGGAGGAGGAAACGAGAGCTAAAATGAAGACAAAGAAAAAAAAATAGCAGGGACAAAGAAACTAAACCTTGCAATCCAAAAATTCTCTGTCTTTCATTGTGACCGATTAAGTGAATTAAATATTGATAGAATCAATAAATGAGAAAGAATCAAATCAACAAAATGAAACTGGGAGAGCCCCACTGCAGATATCAGCGCTTTCATGTTTTTTCAAGACGACCTTTTGATACGAGAAGTGCCATTACATAAGCAAACATATTGTTCTATGAGTAAACATCTGGGGGAAAATGTCTTTAATAAACAAGGACATCTGTCGGCGGAAATACAACGATCATTTAGCGTAGACACCACAAATATTCACCAGACTCATTAAAACATCTACTTTAACTGTAAAGATAATTATGTCTTTGAAATCGATAACGACTGCACATTTCTTAGGGACAAAAATCGATCCAAGCTGAACTAAACAAAAGATGGCTTGGGGAAAAAATGTCTTTGAAAGCGCTGGCAGGTTACCACAAATAATTACTATCCTTTCAATTTATATCACCAGCGTTGCATTTTTTTCTCCTTTCTAAATTTTCAACTTGATTACATCAAGAGGTGATCACTCAGATAGTGAAGTAATAGTTTCAGTTATCTTTCTTTGGTTATTTACTACGAGAATTTCCTATGTGTATATATGTATGTATGTATGTATGTATGTATGTATGTATTATGTATGTATGTATGTATGTATGCATTATGTATGTATGTGTATGGACATGTATGTGTAATGTACGTATGTATATACAAGTATGTTTGTATGATGTACGCATGTATATATTTTTATATTAATATGTGTATGTATGTATATGTATATATGTGTGTATACATATGTATATAAACATATATATGTATATAAACTTTATATATATATGCATATATACGTATGTAACTTGATGATAACAAAAGTTCAGACTTATAATAACACATGTGTTGACACCATCGTCAACAGTCACTCAAGGGAGAAGGTGACAGCGAACGTTATGAAAAGTGACAGATGAATCCTTACAGCTTTGATGTGGGTTCCACAGTGGGCAAAATAAGCATGAGACGACCTAGAGAAACATGGAGACCTACAGCTGGTAAACAAAGGACTGACATGGGAGACAGCCATGAAGACAGCGAAAGACCGATAGAACTTGCAATCTTTTTCTACCAGCAGTCCCATGTGTGTATATAGAACATAGACAGGGAGGAAAAAACATCTTACGACATCCGCATATCTGCCTGTAGGTTTGTCAGAACAGCTGAAATTCATACCACAAGTTGTACTGGCTGAGCCAACCCTGGAAATGAAAAGGAATATGTTCAAATCTGGTAAGTTCCATCTGATGGAATCAAACAACAACAACAACAAAACTAGCATAAAAAGACAATTATCAACGCTTTTGATGAATTATGAACTGCATAACATCTTTTTAAAACAATATTTTGTGATGGATTTGACACTTGCATCCTAAATGTTCCTTGTAGTGAAGCAGAGACAAAAAAAACTGGACTATACTTGGAGGCGGATAGAAAAAGCACCCCAAAAATGGAGAGCCCTTGTTGATGGCTTATGCCCTAGATAGATGTACAAAAAAGGTGAGAATAGCAAATATACCTGCAGATACACTTGTTTACCTGTGAGATCTTTTGTGGTACACACCAAAAAGATCCCGGGGTTCACCCAGCCTCTAAAAATGAGTACTAGAGTAATCTGGGTGGTTAAATGCGGCCAGGCGTGATACTGACGTTATCACACTTTCATGTGCCGATAATCATGGAAAATACGGCCGTAACACCATAATCTCCAATATGCCTTAATGGCACTGAAAAATTACCTTTAACTTACTTGTTTACACGTTTATGTATGGCTTCCACCTTGTACTTTTTTGTCTTTCTTTTTCTTCTCATTATTTTTCTCATTAGTTTTCAGATTTTATCCTTTTTTTATCCTTCTCGGTTTTATCTAGCCCCTTTCTTTCTTTCTTTTTTTTCTTTTTTCTTTGTCTTTAATTCTTTCTTTCTTTCTTTCTTCATATCTTGCTCTCTTATGTAGCATCATACTATTTTGACATAACTAATTCTTAAAAATATCTCCTGGCTACTAAATCATTTCCTCCACGATGTTATTGACTTGGCTTTATGAAAGAGGAACTGGATAGAAGCAAATCAAAGAGATTACTTAATACGCGCTAGAGAAATGGTTTAGAAAAATAAAAGCAGGAAGTATATAACGAACAAGAAGATTAGCAGTACTCACTTTACACAGGTGAACTTCTCTCGATCAAAGACGTAGTCTTTAGGGCAATAGGTGGTTTCTACGGTGCCTTTGTAACACTCTTTGAAGCCCCAACACCCGATTTCTAACAACAAAATGTTGACACCATGAGGTAACTCACATCTGACGTTCTCGAATACGAGGATGGGTGGTTCTACAACTATGGAAAGTGGTGCACTCTGGACTGAAATCAAATTGCTTGGTAAGAAAGTTTCTACACGTATTACTTTGAAAGGGTGCAATATTCATCTCACTGAACGCTTTCAGTGTAGCTTTAAAAAACAAAACAAAAGGCAATCTTGAAACGTGTCAAATGTTCTTCGCAGCCAACTCTCTTACGACATTTACGTTGTGCGTATCCAAGTGTAAGAGGAGTTGATTAAAACGATCTAATGGAAGCTCGGTTTTGATTGTTATGACCTACTTCTTACATCCTTCCCGTGCCGCTACACGTGACGTAGGTACAGCATGGTAGTTAGTCAAGATTTCCTGTCTTCGGCGAGTTTTTCAATTTGATGTAGGGATGTTATGCATGACCGACATATCTCCATCTTCTTTTCTGATCACCCGCGAAATAGGATGTTGTTTGCTCAGCTGTCTTATCTCTGAGTTTTTCTTGAATTCGTTCACGTTTAAGTTGGGAATTTTCCTCAGGCATTTGTTTTCAAAAGAGTCTAATTTCTTGCCCATTTCTTTAATTGTTTTCCAGCTTTCACGTGCATAAATGAAGGTGGATATTACATTTGAATTAGATAATCTTAACTTAGTTTTTGTGCTTATAACTTTTGAATGCCATATGTTCTCAAGATTCTTGAAGGTCACTGCTGCTATTCCAATTCGAATTCTAACTTTCTTTCTGGTATCACCATCCTGGTCTATGTAGCTGCCGAGATATTCAACATGGTTTACTTCTTCAACAGCTGTTCCTTCTACGTATATTTTTCCTTCGTGGTTAATGGGAAGTTTCATTATTTTTGTTTTGTCCTTGTTAATTTCAAGTCCTATTTTTTAGCTATTGAGAATGGGGTATCTGTTTGTTTTTTGCGTTTATTTCACATTGTCCCTGATAAGAGTTATGTCATCTACAAAATCAAGATCTTCCAGTTGGGACCCATGTACCCAATCAATGCCCGTTTTATCTGTGCAGCATTTTTAAATTATGAAGTCTATGGCAATTCCAAAAAGCAAGGGAGATAATATACATCCTTGTTTCACGCCTGTTTCAATCTGAAACCATTCACTCATCCGTTCTTCTGTTTTGACAGCACTAATATATCCATTGTAAAGGTTTCTAATGATGTTGCCAATCTTAGATGATATTCCATATAGACATAAAATTTCCCACAGTGAATCTCTGTATATGCCATCAATTGCCTTTTTTAAAGTCTATGAAGTACAGGATTAATAGTGTTTGCTTTTCAATATGTTCTTCATGTATTATCCATAGAGTAAACATCTGGTCAAGACAGCTTCTCTCATTTTGACATCCTGCTTGTTCTTATCTCATTGCAGCATCCACTATATCTTGAATTCTATTCAAGTTATGACACGTACTTGTATTAAATATAAGAAGAACGTTTGTTTTTTTTTTGTTTACTTTTCGATAGGCTCCACCACAATGAAACACATCGAGCACTAGCTGATTAGTAAGAGTCTTTGCAGAGAATTAATAAAACATTTTAAAACAGTTCATCGTGGAAGGAGGCGTGTATGTATGTGTCTCAGACTGGGTACCCACGGAGAGATTAAAATTCACGCGACTGAATTTCTGTGTCATGACCTCGTTTCCCATCGCAACATATGCCTGTGAGACATGGACACTTAACAAAACAGCTGAGAAACACATAAATGCCTTTGAATATAAATGCTACAGAGGAGTTCTCCAAATATCGTGGACACAAAAAATACCAGTGGCTCTCAACTGATCCAGTTGTCGGTGGAACCTGCTGTGGGGAGTGCGGGGGGGGGGGGGGGAGATCTTTGGCAAAATCTCAAGTTCCTTCTTTATGTTAGCTGTAAAATGTTTAACAGCCGATGTTTAGCTTATTCCTGTGTGGAGGAAAGATCTGTTCTTCCTCGTTTAAAAACAGAAAATAATGAACCAGACATGGAAGGCAGTGTTCGGTATAAAAAAAGAGGCATGGTTTCTCTCACCATATTTAGGTTAGTTACCTGTCTCACATTTCATATTATGTTCATTTGTCTGAAGAAATACGAGTGTT
>CM019693.1:16258844-16269080 GCA_009760885.1 Achatina immaculata | reverse complement strand
CACATATAAGATCTGTGAAGAATGAGAGACTACACATATAGGATCTGTGAAGAGTGAGAGACTACACATATAAGATCTGTGAAGAGTGAGAGACTACACATATAAGATCTGTGAAGAGTGAGAGACTACACATATAAGATCTGTGAAGAGTGAGAGACTACACATATAAGATCTGTGAAGAGTGAGAGACTACACATATAAGATTTGTGAAGAGTGAGAGACTACATATATAAGATCTATGAAGAGTGAGAGACCACACATATAAAATCTGTGAAGAGTGAAAGACTACACATATAAGATCTGTGAAGAGTGAGAGACTACACATATAAGATATGTGAAGAGTGAGAGACTACACATATAAGATATGAAGAGTGAGAGACTACACATATAGATCTGTGAAGAATGAGAGACTACACACTATAAGATATGTGAAGAGGAGAGACTACAATATAAGATCTATGAAGAGTGAGAGACTACACATATAAGATCTATGAAGAGTGAGAGACTACACATATAAGATCTGTGAAGAATGAGGGACTTCATATACAAATCATGAAACCTGAAATGTATGACTGAAAAATTTCCTCATATTTCTGGGTTACTAAGGAAAAGGAACAAACAACTTCAGTATTCACACACTTAATAAGACAGGTAATATTCACACACTTAATAAGACAGGTAATATTCACACACTTAATAAGACAGGTAATATTCATACATTTAATAAGACAGGTAATATTCATACATTTAATAAGAAGGTAATATTCATACATTTAATGAGACAGGTAATATTACACACTTAATGAGACAGGTAATATTCACACACTTAATAAGACAGGTAATTATCACATACTTAATAAGACAGGTAATATTCACACACTTAATAAGACAGGTAATATTCATACATTTAATGAGACAGGTAATATTCATACATTTAATGAGACAGGTAATATTCACACACTTAATAAGACAGGTAATATTCACACTTATAAGACAGGTAATATTCACATACTTAATAAGACAGGTAATATTCACACACTTAATAAGACAGGTAATATTCATACATTTAATGAGACAGGTAATATTCACACACTTAATAAGACAGGTAATATTCATACATTTAATGAGACAGGTAATATTCATACATTTAATGAGAGGTAATATTCACACACTTAATAAGACAGGTAATATTCACACACTTAATAAGACAGGTAATATTCATACATTTAATAAGACAGGTAATATTCACACACTTAATAAGACAGGTAATATTCATACATTTAATGAGACAGGTAATATTCACACACTTATTAAGATAGGCAATGTTTTTTTTTATTTGTCAGCCTTACAGTTTTGCTTGTAAGTGATATATTTACATTAGTGAACTGCACTAGATTTTTTTACGTTTATTTTTAGAAATATATTCACAAAACGCACTCGGCACTTTTCAAATATGGCTTCTAGTAGCAAAGTCCCAGGTTTGCACAGTAACATTCCTACACTGAAAAGACTTATTCTGTGCATACAATTCCTTAAAAACATGAATTGGTTTTAGGAAAACTGTAGGAAACGAAATAGATTGAGCACAATGAATGCTGCGTGTTTAGACGGTTTGGAGGAGAAAGAAACAACAAATATTTGGTTTTCACCGAATCTTTTTTCTTTATTTTCCTTTCTTGTTTCAGACATGCAGGGAAAGATATGAAATACTGGCTTATTAGTTTTAAGATTTTCCAAGTTATGGGACTCACGACTCGATCGAAACATGTTCATTATCATGGTCTTTTTCGTTTTTCTTTTTTGTAGTTAAATTTTCTTCATCAAATCATGATGTAGATTTAGGAAATGAGAGAGAGAGAGAGAGAGAGAGAGAGAGAGAGAGAGAGAGAGAGAGAGAGAGAGAATGAATGGATATATGTTGTTTTTAATAAGGTGAAACATTGGGCCTCAAGACCCGTCTTATATTTTGCTGTTCATCACTCCATCTTTCATTCTTAAAACACACTCAACACAAGTACACAAACTACAAGGGGCAAACATATCTGAGAAAGTAAAATGAAACTTTTACATTCATAAATATAAGATACTGAACTACACTAGGGCTAGCTAATCTAACAAGACAGCCAGTGCAAGCACACACACACATAGAAATACACACAAGCACACACATACAGAAATACACACAAGCACACACACATAGAAATACACACAAGCACACACACATAGAAATACACACAAGCACACACACATAGAAATACACACAAGCACACACACACATATAAATACACACAAGCACACATACAGAAATACACACAAGCACACACAAATACACAAGCACACACACAGAAATACACACAAGCACACACACAGAAATACACACAAGCACACACAAATACACACAAGCACACACAGAGAAATACACACAAGCACACACACAGAAATAAACACAAGCACACACACAGAATTACACACAAGCACACACACAGAAATACACACAGCACACACACACAGAAATACACACAAGCACAAACACAGAAATCACACACAGAAACACACAAGAACACACACATAGAAATACGCATAAGAACACACACACAGAAATACACACAAGCCCACACATATAGAAATACTCATAAGAACACACACAGAAATACACACAAGCACACAAACATAGAAATATACATAAGCACACACATAGAAATACACACAAAAACACATACATAGAAATACACCAAGCACACACACAGGGAAATACACACAAGCTATCACACACAGAAATACACACAAGAACACCACACAGAAATACACACAAGCACACACACACAGAAATACACACAAGCACACACACAGAAATACGCATAAGAACACACACAGAAATACACATAAGAACACACACACAGAAATACGCACAAGCAAAATCACACACAGAAATACACACAAGCACATACACAGAAATACGCATAAGCAAACACCCAGAAATACGCACAAGCATACACACAGAAATACGCACAAGTACACACATACAGAAATACGCACAAGCACACAACGCACACAAACACACACAGATAAATACACACAAGCACACACATACAGAAATACACACAAACCACACACAGATAAATACATACAAGCACACACACAGATAAATACACACAAGCACACACACATAGAAATACACACAAGCACAAACACAGAGAAATACACACAAGCACACACACAGATAAATACACACAAGCACACACACACAGAAATACACACAAGCACACACACACAGAAATACACACACACAGAGAAATACACACAAGCACACACATTTAAACACAAATATATTTTCAATGCAGTTCTTCCAAAATCACCTTCTTTCATACTCACTAAGATTATTTCTAACAGGTTCTAACAAGTTACATTTAGAACCATGTTCTTTTAGAACAGAACAATGTGGCTGGCGTGTCACGGAACGAGAGAAGATTACATGTTTTAAGGAGACATATAGTTAAGAGCAAGTAAATAGTGAAAAAGCTTGGAGTAAACGAATGAAATATTGCTAGGGGATTTTAAATGGTAGGGGAGGGAATTCTAGAGTTGCTCCGCAGAGTATGGTCGGCTTTTCTTGTACAGATCAAGCCTGGAAGAAGACAAATCTTTAAACGTTGGCGATGTTTTGTGTTAGACATAAAATGTGGGCACAAGTAAAGCGAAACCATTGCGCGACAAAATTCTGTGAACAAACTTAACTTTCTTAAAAATGACTGTACTTGAGAGGTAGATTTTTGAGCTGTCTGTGCTGATCTGCAGTCTGTAGTGGATGTTTGCCACAAATCAGATTTATTGCTAGTTCACAAACTGTGTGGAGTCTTTTTGTGTTTGAGACTGAGCAGCCGTCCTATATTGTGGAACAGTAATCTAAGTGAGATATAAAGAAAATATCAGAGAAATAGAGGGAGGGGGAGATAAAGTATCAGAGAAACAGAGGGAGAGAAAGTATCAGAGAAAAAGAGAAAGTATCAGAGAAATAGAGGGAGAGAAAGTATCAGAGAAACAGACTGGAGAGAAAGAAAGCGACAGTGAGGGAGAGTAGGTAACAAGATAAAGAAAGGAAATAAAGAAAGAAATGGAGATAAAAGACACCCTACAAAATCAGAAACAGAACAGATAAAACAGAGACAGGATTTAAAAAAAAGAGACAGAATAGAGAAAACAGAGGCAAGATAAAAAAACTGAGAAAACAGAGGCAGGATGAAAAATAAACAGAGAGAGAGAGAGAGAGAGAAAACAGAGACATGATAAAAAACAGAGATATAAAAGAGAAAACAGAGACATGATAAAAAAAGTGACAGAACAGAGAAAACAGAGGCAGGAAAGAAACAAAACGGACAGAACAGAGAGAAAGATAAAAACAAAGACAGAACAGAGAAAACAAAGACAGAACAGAAAGATTAAAAACAGAGACAGAACAGAGAAAACAGAGACATGATGAAAAAACAGATAGAACAGAGAAACAGAGAAGGATAAAAATAGAGACAGAAAAGAGAAAACAGAGACAGAAAAGAGAAAACAGAGACTTGACTGACAAAAACTAAGACAGGGCATAGAAACAGAAATTAAAAAAAAGAAAAACCACAGATACAGGACTGGAAATAAAACAGAAATAACAAATAAAACAACAGAAACATGAGGGAAATAAAACAGACAGAACAGATAAAACAGAAACAGGAGGGAAATAAAACAGACAGAACAGATAAAACAGAGACAGGAAATAGAAATTGACAGATGCGCACTTTATTACCACAAGAAAAATTATATCCAATAAATAAAACCTGAACAGTTTTACTTCCGACGTTCAGTTTTTCTTCAGAAAGAATGTCCTTATGCTCAATATGTTACTTCTAGTAACAAAATATAAAGATTTGTTTCAGAATGATACTTTGTTCATAGACTCAGTAAATTATTTATAGTAACAAAATGTAAGGATTTGTATGAGACTGATACATTGTTCCTAGGCGCCACACATTATTTATATTAACAAAATGTAAGAATTTGTATGAGACTGATTCTTTATTCTTAGGCCTAGTAATTTATTTACAGTAACAAAATGTAAGGTTTTCTGTGAAACTGACAATTTGTACATTAGTTAGGAGGTGTGGGATAAAGATAGACGTAGTATCTGGTAAGAGGTGCGAGATAAAGACAGACATATTATCTGGTAGGAGGTGCGAGATAAAGACAAATGTATTATCTGGTAGGAGGTGCGAGATAAAGACAGACATATTATCTGGTAAGAGGTGCGAGATAAAGACAGACATATTATCTGGTAGGAGGTGCGAGATAAAGACAAATGTATTATCTGGTAGGAGGTGCGAGATAAAGACAGACATATTATCTGGTAGGAGGTGCGAGATAAAGACAAACATATTATTTGGTAGGAGGTGCGAGATAAAGAGAGATATTATCTGGTAGGAGGTGCGAGATAAAGACAGACATATTATCTGGTAGGAGGTGCGAGATAAAGACAAATATATTATCTGGTAGGAGGTGCGAGATAATGATGGACATATTATCTGGTAGGAGGTGCGAGATAAATACAGACATATTATCTAGTAGGAGGTGCGAGATAAAGACAAATATATTATCTAGTAGGAAGTGCGAGATAATGATGGACATATTATCTGGTAGGAGGTGCGAGATAAAGACAGACATATTATCTAGTAGGAGGTGCGAGATAAAGACAAATGTATTATCTGGTAGGAAGTGCGAGATAATGATGGACATATTATCTGGTAGGAGGTGCGAGATAAAGACAGACATATTATCTAGTAGGAGGTGCGAGATAAAGACACATGTATTATCTGGTAGGAGTTGCGACAGACAGACATATTATCTAGTAGGGGGTGCGAGATAAAGACAAATATATTATCTGGTAGGAGATGCGAGATAAAGACAGACATATTATCTTCTGGTAGGAGATGCGGGATAAAGATAGACATAGTATCTGGTAGGAGATGCGGGATAAAGATAGACATAGTATCTGGTAGTAGGTGGGGGATAAAGATAGACATAGTATCTGGTAGTAGGTGCGGGATAAAAATAGACATAGTATCTGGTAGTAGGTGGGGGATAAAGATAGACATAGTATCTGGTAGGAGATGCGGGATAAAGATAGACATAGTATCTGGTAGGAGATGCGGGATAAAGATAGACATAGTATCTGGTAGTAGGTGGGGGATAAAGATAGACATAGTATCTGGTAGTAGGTGGGGGATAAAGATAGACATAGTATCTGGTAGGAGATGCGGGATAAAGATAGACCTAGTATCTGGTAGTAGGTGGGGGATAAAGATAGACATAGTATCTGGTAGGAGATGCGGGATAAAGATAGACATAGTATCTGGTAGGAGATGCGGGATAAAGATAGACATAGTATCTGGTAGGAGATGCGGGATAAAGATAGACATAGTATCTGGTAGGAGATGCGGGATAAAGATAGACATAGTATCTGGTAGGAGATGCGGGATAAAGATAGACCTAGTATCTGGTAGTAGGTGGGGGATAAAGATAGACATAGTATCTGGTAGGAGATGCGGGATAAAGATAGACATAGTATCTGGTAGGAGATGCGGGATAAAGATAGACATAGTATCTGGTAGTAGGTCCGGGATAAAGATAGACCTAGTGTCTAGTAGGAGGTGTGGGCTACAGATAAATGTAGTATCTTATAGTAGGTGTGGGATAAAGACAGACAGAGCTGTGTGATTTACGTTTACAAAGTGACGGAAGGAGTGAGTAAAGTGAGAAAAAACGAATAGAAAGTATGAGAATGTATTAATGAAAAACACACATCTGATATTGCGACTTGAGTTTTTTTCGAGCATTACATACACAAAAGAGACCCAAAAAAAAAGTAACTAAAGGAAAAACCTATCTTAATATGGCCTCCTCCAGAAGTAGGAAACAGAAAAATGCGTGTCCACTAGAAGAGGCATAGAGACCACGCAGGACCACACAAAGGATAAGCCGATAGAGCCAATAGTAAAGAAGAGGTGAAGAGAGAGGAGGAAAACAGGTGGTTGAAGGGGAGAAGGCACTAGAAACATGATAGCCGCTAGAGGAGAAGGTGTCGGGGGGGGGGGGGGGTGGAGAGATAATGAATGAAGAAATAAACACCTGTAGGAGAAAATGTAAAACTGGTGAATAGAACAAGACCCTACAAACACCAATATGTTGCCAGAGAAGAAAGAGGGTGTCAGTATGGAGGGTTAGAAAGTAAAAAAAAAAAGGGGGGGGGTGGAAAACTGAAGAAGTTAAAGAAAGCTGAAGACATTGTTAACTTCAGCTTGATGGAGACAGCCAGCCTGGAAAATAAGGTGCTGTTCTAGGACCCTCCAAGATTGTACATCAGCAGAACAAGAGCGGATTGCACTAACAGAAATGTCCTGTTTTCCCCTGTGGTTGCCAAGGCAAAAATGTTTAGCATCAGGTATCCAGGCTCTCTTAGAAATATCATAAAGATGTTGGCAAAAATGATCTCCTAAGCGTAAACTGGTCTCCCCTATGTACTTCATATCACAACGTTTGCACATAATAGCATAACTGGGTGAAGTGGAGGTGAAACCCTCCTGAACTGATAACGTGGACTTAGGGAAGGAGATCTGGCTAGCCTCGACAACAAACAGACAAGTGTTGCATCTACAGCGTCCGCAACGTCTGGGTACCATAAAAAGTGTCGTCTGTCTTAAGGCGACTACGAACTAAAAGGTCACTGAGGTTCTTGTCCCGTCTGTAGGCCACCAATGGGGGTTCCCCAAAATGTTCACGTGTATCAGACTCGGTCTGGAGGATATGGAGATGGCGAAACAGTACGTTTTTAACTGCCAAGCTAAGAGGGTGGTACGTGAGTACTAGTTTCACTCTGTCCGAGCTACAGTGCGGCTTAGGAGTGAGGGCTTGTTGCCGTGATATATGGCTGATGCGGTTCCAAGATGACGAGAAAACCTGTTCTGGATAGCCGCGTTGACGGAAGAAATCTATCATTTTATAGCCTTGATCCTGAAAATCCAAATCCTCCTTACACAAATGTCGCAACCTAAGAAGCTGGGAAAAAGGAATAGAGTCCTTACACGATCTGGGATGGGAGGAAGAGTACAAGAGATAGTTGTGAGAGTCTGTGGGTTTATAGTGGATAGAAGTAGTAAGCCCGGAAGAGCCGATAGTAAAGGCAATGTCGAGAAAGTTAGCAGAAGTAACAGAGACATGGGAGGTGAAAGATTACACTGGAGCCCCACAGTCAGGCAGCAGCACAAAGGTCAGACAGCAGCACTAAGGTCAGACAGCAGCACAAAGGTCAGACAGCAGCACAAAGGTCAGACAGCAGCACAAAGGTCAGACAGCAGCACAAAGGTCAGACAGCAGCACTAAGGTCAGATAGTTCCGTAGAGATCAGACAGTAATGTACTAAGAGCAAGGAAAACAATCCAGATCACGGAAAAGATGATGAAGATGAATGATGACGATGGCAGAGATGTGAGAAACTTCTAGAAACATCCTTGATAGGCGAGGTTTACCCCTGATCGAGGTTGACACATGTAGGACACCAGATCTCTGTGTCTGGCTGCAGGCAAGAATAGAATAGGTCGCGAGGTCTGACGAGGTCTGACGAGGTCGCGAGGTCTGACGAGGTTGCGAGGTCTGATGAGGTCTTCCCTTTGAGAAAATGATCGCGAGGGTTCAGTAGGTCAATGTCAACTTTCTGCTCAGCTCCATAATTAGGATTAAGAATAACAAATAATTCTTCCAATCTCCACATGGTCGAGATGATGAAATTCTTACAATCTCCACGTGGTCGAGATGATGAAATTCTTACTATCTCCATGTGGTCGAGATGATGAAATTCCTACAATCTCCACGTGGTCGAGATGATGAAATTCTTACAATCTCCATGTGGTCGAGATGATGAAATTCTTACAATCTCCACGTGGTCGAGATGATGAAATTCTTACAATCTCCACGTGGTCGAGATGATGAAATTCTTACAATCTCCACGTGGTCGAGATGATGAAATTCTTACAATCTCCACGTGGTTGAGATGATGAAATTCTTACAATCTCCACGTGGTTGAGATGATGAAATTCTTACAATCTCCACGTGGTTGAGATGATGAAATTCTTACAATCTCCACGTGGTTGAGATGATGAAATTCTTACAATCTCCACGTGGTCGAGATGATGAAATTCTTACAATCTCCACGTGGTTGAGATGATGAAATTCTTACAATCTCCACGTGGTCGAAATGATGAAATTCTTACAATCTCCACGTGGTTGAGATGATGAAATTCTTACAATCCCCACGTGGTGGCGATGATGAAATTCTTACAATCTTCACATGGTTGAGATGATGAAATTCTTACAATCTTTACGTGGTCGAGATAATAAAAAAAATGGACCGGAACGAATAAAAATATTTCACTGTGTGAAGTATAGTGTTCAAACAAAATTGAATTGAATGAATAAAATTTCAAATTGCACACAATAATACCTAAGGGTTTAGACACTCACTTGACAGTTTCTTGCATCTGTATGACGAGAATTTATTAGTCCCAGGGGTTCTCAAGTTAGTATGGTGTGTGGCCTCCGCTTGCATTGATCAGCGACTGGCATCTCCTGGGCATAGATGCGATCAGATGTCTGATGTGCGCCTGTGGGATGACTGCCCACTCTTCCTTGAGTGCCTGCCACAGATCACGACGATTGGCTGGAGAAACGTTCGGCGACAAACACGTCTTTGCAGCTCATCCCATAGGGCTCAGTCGGATTCTTGTCTGGAGACAGGGATGGCCAGAGAAGGGTGAGAATGTTGTTGGCAGTCAGGAACTGTGTTGTGAACCGTGCAGAATGGGGTCTGGCGTTGTCCTGTTGAAACACAGACCTTTGCGCAGCCAAAAATGGAAGGACATGGGGTCGAAGAATTCACTGACGTATCGTTGCACATCCAAGCCTCCTTCAGTCTGTACAATGGACTCCTTCCTTGAAAGTGATCATTCCCCATACCATTACACCTCCACCACCGTCGGCGGAGCTTCATCAACGCAATTTTGGGCAAAACGTTCATTTGACCTACGGTAGACCCTTCTCCGCATATCATGGCGGTGCAACAAAAAGGAAGATTCGTCACTAAACCAGTCACGTTTTCATTGGTTGTCAGTTGTCCAGGGCCGATGCTAGTTGGCCAAAACAAGTCGATTT
>CM019693.1:16242098-16258744 GCA_009760885.1 Achatina immaculata | reverse complement strand
CCATTATTGTGTTACTTTCCGTGCCTTTGGTCATAATAATGACGCTTCCGGTATACCCGATGCGTGCCAATGGTCATTATAATAATCATTGGTTTGTTTCAACAAAACAACCGGTGTAACATTTAGATTGTAAATATTTTGTCAGCGTTTCCGGTGACACCTTTCAAAATGGCGAAAGAGTGCCTAGTTACGAGCGATGCCGATCGAGAAAAAGGAAGAGAAAGACCGAAAAATTTCAATTTTTGATGATGTAGATAGGGGTATGGACATGGCCTTTGACCACGCCACTGCTCTTGAATGTATCCCAAGTAGATCTTGACATATTAGACGACAGAAGAAGTAGCTAGAAGGTTATTTCAGACATTAATTTAGCGAGAATGCAACATAGAATCAGAATATGAGATCGACAAGTAGATCCACACATCTCAGATGGTAAGTAGTGTAGATCTAGACCTAGCCGATGGTGAGCTGGGCACAGTCATTGCCTAAAAACATCACATTACTTCTTTTTTCCTAAACAAAACTCTGCATTTAAGAAATTTTCATTCACTTAGTTATACTTTGAAACATAATAAGTGTACGGAAGTAGATGGAAATATTGTTTTCCATTCCATTTTATAACTATACCCCTTAACATATCAAGACCCGCGATTTTATTCCGGCTCTCCACGACATGTCCATGTTTATTCCTCCGGCACGGACAGAGGTAAGAAACATGGCGTCCCAGTTTGCTGTGTTCACAATTACTGTGGTAGGAAGCCATGGCGTCTCAGTTTGCTATTTTCACAATTACTGTGGTAGGAAGCCATGGAGTCTCAGTTTGCTGTTTTCGCAATTACTGTGGTAGGAAGCCATGACGTCTCTGTTTGTTGTTTTCATAATTACTGTGGTAGGTAGCCATGGCGTCCCAGTATGCTGTATTCACCACTATTGTAGTAAAAAACATGGCGTCCCAGTTTGCTGTGTTCACATTTATTGTGGTAGGAAGCCATGGATTCATAGTTTGCTGTTTTCACAATTACTGTGGTAGGAAGCCATGGCGTCTCAGTTTGCTGTTTTCACAATTACTGTGAAAGGAAGCCATGGCGTCTCAGTTTGTTGCTTTCATAATTACTTTGGTAGGAAGTTATGACGCCTCATTTTGTTGTTTTCACAATTACTATGGTAGGAAGCCATGGCGTCTTATTTTGTTGTGTTCACAATTACTATGGTAGGCTATCACAAACTCTGTCCATTTTATTCACATCATTAAAAAAAAAACAACTCTTATTTTCAGTGTAGATCCAATTCATTCATCTTATCTTTTTCACAGCTCTCATGTAGTTATCGTTCCTATAATATGACACGTTTCATTTGTTTTGTTATATTTCTTTATGGTCAAAGTGGGGCTGGCCTGGACAAAGTGACGAGGATGTCTCACATCAGATCATTAACCGTTACATGGAGTATGGTGACAACTTTCTGGACACAGCAGACTTTTACGCTCTCGGGAAGTCCGAAGAATTCATTGGAAGTTGGCTGGAAAGGTAAGTGACCTACTTTACACAAAGCATAGACGGAAAGAACTGAACTGTCGTGGTTCTGATTTTATGAAAACTAACAAGAATATCCCAAGACAAATGTTTCGGTGTAGCAGTAGGTGACATATTTCTGTTGAGATACGTAATTTAACATTATTTCACAACTGTGCTATAACGCCCTTTAAATACTTCAGTAACTTATACAGATATTAGTACCTAGTAGATTTGTTGCGCATAAAGTGGAACGAATTTAAGAACAACGCAGAGATAAGGCAGATGAACGAACAACGAACAGTCTAATTAGGAACAGGAGATGGACATATGTCGTTCACGTGATGAGAAGAAACAGTCAGGGAATTTCAAAATAAGCTATCAAGTGGAACACATCAGGCCGAAGAACAAGAGGTCGATCACGTGAAACTCTAAAGAGGGCATTGTTAAGAGAGGCCAAATTAGTAGGCATAAAATCCACTGATGAGGTTAAAAGACTCGTCGAAGACAGGAAAACTTGGCGAACTACATGGGAACGATATGTGACGTTTAACGGCAAGGGAAGGATTTAAGATTTCTTTAATATCTGTAGATGTACATTACTTTAAGCCAGGGGCTGAAATGAATTTATCCAGCTCTGAAATAAAATGTATGCCGAAAATTTAACAGCAATTCAGTCAAACATTTCAATCACTCTAACATTTTAGTCAGTCAAATATTTCATTCAGTCAAATATGTCATTCAAACATTTCAGTCAGTCACATGTTTCAGTCACTCAGTCGTTTTTAGGCAGTCAAACATTTCAGTCAGTCATAATTTCAGTCAACCATGTCTGTCAGTTAAACATTTCAATCATTCACATATTTCAATAGTTCAAACAGTTCAGTGAAAAATGTCAGTCAGTCAAACAGTTCAGTGAAAAGTTTCAGTCAGTCAAACAGTTCAGTGAAAAATTTCAGTCAGTCAAACAGTTCAGTGAAAAATGTCAGTCAGTCAAACAGTTCAATGAAAAATGTCAGTCAGTCAAACAGTTCAGTGAAAAATGTCAGTCAGTCAGATATTTCAGTCAGACAGTTCAGTGAGAAATGTCAGTCAGTCAGATATTTCAGTCAAATATTTCAGAAGCACAAAACTAGTAGGTTAAATGTTCTCTGACAGTTGACGATATTAAAATAAACTTGAGTCTTATTCTTTCACATCTAGTCTTTTCTTTTACTGCATGGGAGCTAAATCTTCCTCCATCTGCTGGTGTTAGAGAATAATGTAGATAGAAGTAAATCATGGAGGATATCTTTCTCAGATTTCGAAAGAATTTCATTTTTTTTCTTTGTTGAAAGAATGACGTCATCTTCAAGAAGAATTATATAGACGAACATCTCTCTCTCTCTGTCTCTCTCCCTGTTTCTCTCTCTGTTTCTCTCTCCCTCTCTCTCTCTCTCTCACACTCCCTATCCTTATCTCTCCCACACTCTCTCTCCCTCTCTCTCTCACATTCTCTCTCACACTCTCTCTCCCTCTCTCTCACACTCTCTCTCACACACACACACACACACTCTCTCTCTCCTCTCAAGGTCCTCGTCTACAGGCCTTCCCTAACCCTCGATCCCTTGTGCATTTCACTTATCAGTGAGCAATTCCCGTGCCAGGACGCCAAACCCTCAAACATCTTTTCTATCTGCCTACCTCTGTCTCTTCTACCTTCCATCTTCCCTGTTACCACTATGTGCTCTAGCCCGCCTCACCTCCCCTCCAAAAATGTCCCATAAATCTGGGTTGTCGTTTTCTGATCTTCGTTGTAATTTTCCTTCTTTCTTGTGCCTCTTTCAGAACTTCCTCATTCGGTTTTCTCGCTGTCCATGCTACCTTCCAGGTGGTGGATGGAATGGGAGAGCAGCTGACAGATAATGTTGGTTATGGTCACCATTCTATGATCGTAGGCAGATGATCATAATGTAAGGACAATGGCTACGATCACTGACTAGTACAATCACTGCCCGGAAGGAAGCAATGGTAAACTATCTTCTGAAAACATACCAAGAAACCCAAACAGCAACATGGAAAGTCAGATAGGAAAAAGATCTGATGGTGAGTCCCCCAGGCCAGATAGATCCAATTTTAACACTGGGGAAGAGTGTGAGACAGAGGTTAGTACTAGTAATTGTGATGACGGACAAAATCCTGACGGTGTTACCAAGGAAAACCCCTGCATCAAACTAAAAAGACAAATAAGAGTAGGAACATGGAATGTAAGAAGTAAGTATGAGAGAAAATATCAAGTAATAAGTGACGAGATTAAAAGAACAGGGATACACATTTTGGGAATCTCCGAACATCGATGGAAAGGATTAGGACACTTTAAGATTGAGAATGATAATATCTTTATATACTCTGGTGGAGAAGTTGGAGGAAAGAATGGAGTGGCTTTTTACTTGGACAAATCAACATCAAAAGCATTACCAGGCTACAATCAAGTAAGTGATAGAATCCTCACAACCAGACTTAAGGGCATTCCTAGAAATGTAACAATCATCCAGATATATACACCTACATCAGCAGCAGAAAAGAAGGAAGTAGAAGACTTATAACACACTGCAAACGACAATAGACCAGGTACGGAAAAATGATACTGTATTAAAATTGGGGGATTTTAATGCAAAGATTGGTACAGAATGAGCAGAAAATGAAGGACATGTTGTAGGGAAATTTAGCATAGGACATAGAAATGAGGCAGGAGACAATCTAATGGCGTTTTGCATGGAAAATAGCTAATGATCGCTAACACACTTTTTAAACAATACCCAAGAAGACATTACACATAGACATCACCTGATGGGAAAACCAGGAATCAAACAGATTTCATTTTGCAAAGAAGGTGGAGATCAAGTATATCATCATCATCATGTGCCGTGCCGACTGGCGTTGGCTATTATGCTTCTCCAGAGTACGCGATCCTTCATGCAGGCCATCAGCTCAGTTGGTGATCTCCTCTCACACCATCCCGTCAGACTGTCCAGTATCATTTCTCTTGATCTTCTTCTTTCTATTTTTCCTGTTGTTATAATATTTTCAATGTCCCCTCTTCTCACTGCATGTCCTATGAAAGTACATTGTCTCTCTCTTATCTTTTTGACAAGGTTTTTTTGTCTCTCCAGCTCTTCTCATACATTCTTCATTAGTTAGTTTTACTGTCCAGGGGATTCGCAACATTCCTCTAATAAACCACATTTCTGCTGCTTCCAATGATTTTTGTGCAGACTTGCCTATTGTCCCTGATTCACTTCCATATAACAAGATAGGTTCAATATAGCATTTTAGGACTCGTTTTCTAACATTCATTGATAAGGATGTGTTGGTTAATATGTTTCTCATTCTCTGAAATGCAGTCTTTGCTTGGCCTATTCTGTTCCTAATTTCTGTTCTGCATTTCCCATTTGAAGTTATTACTACTCCAAGGTATTTGAATTTCTGCACCTGCTTTAGAACAGTTCCGTTTAATTTAATACTGCATGCTGGTGGATTCTGTTTCTTAGATATAACCATAGTCTCTGTCTTTTTGATATTCAAAGTAAGGCTTTTCTGTTCACTTTCTTTGGCGACTTTATCCAAGAGATTTTGCAGGTCTTGTTGGTTCTCAGCTATCAGTACTGTGTCGTCAGCATACCGAAGGTTGTTAATATTGTATCCTCCAATTTTTATGCCTGGTTCTGTGATGATTGTTCTTAGAATATTCTCGCTATACAGAGAAAAAAGGTCTGGAGATAGTACACATCCTTGTCGCACCCCTTGTTTTATAGGTTGATATTTTCCAATTCTATTTTCAATTCGAACTGCTGGTTCTTGCTGCCAGTATAGATGTTTTACAATCCTCAGGTCTTTGCTGTCTATATTGATGTCTTCAAGCATTTTAATAATTTCATTATGTTTCACCTTGTCAAATGCCTTGGTGTAATCAATGAAGCATAAGTAGAGATCTTTCTGTACTTCTAAAGCTCTTTCTGTTAGTGTTCGTAAAGCATAAATGGCATTGTGTGTTCCCTTTCCTTCAACAAATCCAAACTGTTCATCTGCTATTTCCATTTTTATCTTTTTCCTTGTTCTTCTCATAATTATTCTCAGAAGTAGCTTCGTTATGTGACATGAGAGGCTGATAGTCCGGTGGTCGTCACATTCCTTTGCACCTGGTTTCTTTGGTAGTGCTATAAATGTGGATTTAATCAGGTCACTGGGAATATAAGTAAAGTAAGAGAACAAATTTTGTATGATTAGACCTCGAAAAAATCGTAGACAAATCGTAGACAAATCTACGATTTTTTCGAGGTCTAATCATACAAATTTGTTCTCTTACTTTACTGTTCCAAAGCCTCGTAGTTTCCTATTTATAAAAAAAATATAAAAAATTGTTCATTACTGGGAATATAACCACTGTTGTAAATGTCATTCGGTAACTTTGTTATTATTTTTATTCCTGTCTCCTCTAGCGCCTCTATTTCTTCTATTGTTATATTATCAGGCCCAGTCTCTTTTCCTTTCTTCATGTGTTTGATGGTATCTATGATTTCATCTTCAAGTATTGGTGGTCCCTCACAGTTTTCAGTATCTGGTGTTAATTCTGGTCTTTCTCCTCCATATAGCTCACCGATATACTCTGTCCACAATGTCTTCTTTTCCCATTAACATTTTACCTTCTTTCGATTTCAGGCATCCTGTGGTATATTTTGTTTTCCTGCCTGTGAGTTCATTAATTCGTTTGTGCATGTTTTTGCTGTCTTTAATATGAGAGTCCTCTATCTGTCTGCACTGTTCATTTAACCACACTTCTTTTGCTTCTCTGCATTTGCGTTTTATTTCTGTATTTATCTTGTTATATTTTTTCTCGTTATTTTTACTCCTCCTCCTCTTGTCCATCAGTCCTAAGATGTCACCTGTCATCCATTTATTTTTAGGGGCTTCTTTTTTTGGTGGTATTATCTCCTTAACAGTTTGGTGGATAGAATCTCTTAACATTTCCCATTGTTCATCTATACTATATATCTTTGCTATTGCATTGTATCTATTTGTTATAATAACTTTGTATTGTTCTCTCAGTTCTTGGTCATTTTTAAGAAGTTCTGTATTCAGTTTGATGTTTCTCACTTTTCTGCATGCTTTCTTTAGCTTTATTCTAATTTTTCTACAGAGTTGGTCATGGTCACTATTGCAGTCGGCTCCTTCCGTGGTTTTTGTTGTCAGTAATGCATTGCAGAATCGTTTGTTGATTAATATGTAGTTCATTGGTTAAAAGTCTTTTGGTCTGAACTGCATCACGTTGCTAATCTTCAGGGATGTTGTTTAAACCAGGTGTTTCCTACAACCATGCTTTGTATTCTTGCCCATTCAATTAATTTATAACCTCTGTCATTCCTCTCCCCCAGTCCATAGTCACCAACGATGTCTGAAGTTCTTCCTTCAAGTATAACATCACCAAAAACTATACCAGGTGCTGATTGTGACACGGACCATGAGTTATTAATAGCAGACATGAAGATAAAGATAAAAAAGACAGTTACGGGATCACGACCACTCCGTTTTGATCTTACAAAAATACCAGAACAATACGGTATGGAAGTGAAGAACCGTTTCGAAATTCTGATGGCTATACAGGAGGAGACGACACCAGATGGATTTTCCACGCAGGCCAGAGATATCTTAATAACAACAGCTAAAGACATGGTTCCAGTAAAGAAAACACAAAAGAATGGATGGATTACAGCAGGCACACTAGAACTAACAAAACAAAGTAGAGAAACGAAGACACAATGGAAAATGACAAACAGCAACAAAGAGGAATATAAATATTTAACAAAGAAGTACGTAGAAACATAAGAAAAGACAAAAAAACAATACATAGAAGATTGTTGTGAAAGAATAGAAGAACATCAGAAGTGTGGAAGAGATAGTGAAATGTTTAAAGAAATGAAGACATTGACGAGAAATGTCACACCTAAGCTAAATGTAATTTGTGATGAGATGGGGAATACCTTGACAGAGACAGAGGAAATTCTAGAAAGATGGAAGGAATATTGAAGAGGAATGTATGAATCAACCGACTGTGGAAGCAGAAATCTACAGTGTGAATTATTATTGGAGGAGAAAGAACACGAACCGACAATAGAAGAAGTTTTATGGGCAATAAAGAATCTGAAAAATGGTAAATCACCAGGATGTGATGAGATAACAGCTGAACTTATTAAAGCAGGAGGAAAGGAATGTGCAACAATCTATCATGCACTATGTAAAAAGATATGGCATTCTGGTATTTGGCCAAAAGAATGGAAAAGAATTGTATTCATACCACTGCCAAAAAAGGGTGATCTGAAATTATGCACAAACTACAGAACTGTTGCCCTGATTAGTCATGCCAGTAAAATTCTGTTAAAAATCATAATGGGTAGACTTCGTAAGAAAATAGAAGAACTCAATATGGTCCAAGCTGGCTTCAGGCAAGGAAGAGGATCAAGACATCATATATTAAATATAAGATTAATAATAGAGAAATGCAGACAGTATAATGTGAATCTATATTTAGCCTTTATAGACTACTCAAAGGCATTTGATTGTGTACAGCACCAGAAACTGTGGGAAATAATGGAAAAAAATGAGATGTCCAACACATTTGATACAACTGATATCACTGCTGTATCTAGACCAACAAGCAGCACTAAGAATAAATGGTGAAACAACAACTTGGTTTGACATAAAACAAGAGGTCCATCAGGGGTGCATATTGTCGCCTTAGTTATTTAACTTGTATACTGAAAATATAATGAGGAATGTTAGAGAAGATGCAGACAAAGAATGTTACGATGCCATAACAATTGGAGGTTATTAAATACCAGAGATTAGATATCCTGATGACACAGTATTACTGTCCACAATACAAAAAGGAATGGAAAAACCGGTTATGTCAGTCCGTAAGAACAAGGAAGAGCAGAACCTCTATCTTAATGCAAAGAAAACTAAATTGATGACAGCTGGCAAAACGGACAGGGCAGCTGAAATATGTATCCATGAAGAAAAACTGGAAGAAGTGGAGAGTTTTGAATATCTTGGATCACTACTAACTAGTAGTGGAGATACAATGAGGGAAATTAAAAGGAGGACATCTATTGTTCTTCAGAAAGTAAAACAACTAAAGAATCTGTGGAGAGGAGCAAACTTTAGGGCATGCATCTTTACCATTGCAAAATATGCCTGTGAGACCTGGACACTTAACAAAACAGCTGAGAAATACATAAATGCCTTTGATTGTAAATGCTACAGAAGAGTTCTTCAAATATCATGGACACAAAAAAGAACAAAATTATCTATACTACAAGAGCTTACTATTGAAGATGGCTGGCTAGTAAAGAGGATTAAAGAGAGAAAACTTAAATATTTTGGACACATTAAACGTCATGATAATTTAGAGAAGACTGTCTTGGAAGGGTGCATAATGGGAAAAAGAAAGAGAGGAAGACCAAGGCGAAGATGACTGCAAGACATCGTTGATGATCTGCAAATGGATGCATCAGCAGCAGGCCATCTTGCTCACAACCGAGAGGCCTACAGGAGTGCTGTTTGGGAGGCAAAGTTCGCAAGGGACATGCAAATGAATGAAGTGAGTGAATGCTACCTTCAGCATTCTTCTCAATAATCATATTTCAGCTGATTCCAGCCTTCTTTGTATCTATGTACAGACAGTTCAGTATTCGCATCCATGGAAAAAGATTCATTCAATGTAACATTGTAGCAGTCTATTCCTAACTCTTATAGACATTGACTTATTGCAACAATTCAGTCAGTCAAAGATTTCCGTCAGTCAAACAATTCAGTCAGTCAACATTTAATTCAGTCAAACAATTCAGTCAATCAAACATTTCAGTCAGTCAAATAATTCTGTCAGTCACATATTTCAGTCAGTCAAACAATTCAGTCAGTCAAACATTTCATTCAATAAACATTTCAGTCAGTCAAATATTTCAGTCAGTCAAATATTTCATTCAGTTAAACAATTCAGTCACTCAAACAATTCTGTCAGTCAAGCATTTCATTCAATCAAACAATTCAGTCAATCAAACATTTCAGCCAGTCATATAATTCAGTCAGTCAAATATTTCAGTCAGTCAAACATTTCAGTCACTGTATGTATATCAACTTATGAAAGGAGGTCTTGACATGTGCAATTCTGTTTTTTACTTCAGTGATACATCTCCCTTCTAATGCTAGCAATATAATAGAATTTTTTGGTGCATGGTCTTGCTGTGAATATGACACTCGTTAGCTGGGCCGTGTCGACATAATTTGTGCTGATTCACGTTACGCACGTGAATGACCGGGCCGACTTTCATCTTGATCTTCGAGAGTTGAGGTTACCGGACTAGTTACACACAGAATTCCAGCTCTCACTCTCACTTGCTGGATTAGTTAAACACTGTTCCAGACATACTTCTCATCCAGGCTCTTCAAAACCTCACGTTGACGACGACTGGTACAGATAGTCTAGTAAATCCTGGGTAACGGTGACTTGGAACATTTATTGATGGAAGGATGATAATGCTAATGAAAATAACATTAAATCTGACTGCCGGCTGGTTATCCCTGCCATGTGGCCAGTTCATTCATACGTACAACTGCAGTTCCATATGCTCCACGAAGACATCACACAGCACAAAGGCCGTCCACAAAGTTACACGTTCAACCCAAACCTGACTCCACGCACTCATCCTTGCCCCCACAATTCCCTGTCACGGGTTTTGCACCCCACGTGACCTTCTCGAAGGATCTCAGCACGAGGAAATTCAAAAAGAAAACATATAATAATGCCCTTTCTATTTTTTTTTTTAATGCCCGCATGGGCTTGCTAGATAATCTTATCACTGCCAACTTGGTTTAATTTTGTGACTTCTCCTTGCATGGTGAACCTAAGAGGGCTAGGGAGCGTGGAGTGGTCTTGGCTTTTGAGATGAGCATCACAACTGTTCTCTTTGTGTTACGATAAAGTCCCTTTTTCTCATTTTCCTTGATGACTGTATTAAGTAGCGACTGAATCTCCCTTTTTCTAACTTCCATTGATGACTGTATCAAGTAGCAACTGAATCTCCCTTTTTCTCATTTTCCTTGATGACTGTAGTAAGTAGGGACTGAATATCCCTTTTTTTCATTTTCCTTCATGACTGTATTAAGTAGTGACTGAATCTCCTTTTTTCTCACTTTACTTGATGACTGTATTATGTAGCGACTAATCTACTTTTTTCTCACTTTCCTTGATGACTGTATTAAGTAGAGACTAATCTCCTTCTTCTTACATTCTTTGATGACTGTATTAAGTAGAGACTAATCTCCTTCTTCTTACATTATTTGATTACTGTATTAAGTAGCGACGGAATCTCACTTTTTCCTACTTTCCTTGATGACTGTATTAAGTAGCGACTAATCTACTTTTTTTTTCACTTTCCTTAATGACTGTATTAAGTAGCAACTGAATCTCCCTTTTTTCTCACTTCGCTTGATGACTATATTAAGTATCGACTAATCTACTATTTTTTCATTTTCCTTCATGACTGTATTAAGTAGCGACTGAATCTCCTTTTTTCTTACTTTCCTTGATGACTGTATTAAGTACCGACTGATTGTTCCGTTTTCTAACTTTCCTTGATGACTGTATTAAGTAGCAAGTAATCTCCTTTTTTCTCAGTTTACTTGATAACTTTATTAAGTAGCGCTAATCTCCTTTTTCTAACTTTCCTAGATGACTGTATTAAGTAGCGACTAATCTCCTTCTTCTTACATTCTTTGATTACTGTATTAAGTAGCGACGGAATCTTACTTTTTCCTACTTTCCTTGATGACTGTAATAAGTAGAGACTAATCTCTATTTTTCTTACTTTCCTTGATGACTGTATTAAGTAGCGACTAATATCCCGTTTTCTTACTTCTCTTGATGACTGTATTAAGTAGCGACAGAATCTCCCTTTTTCTTACTTTTCTTGATGACTGTATTAAGTAGCGATTGAATGTCACTTTTTTTACTTTCCTTTATGACTGTAATAAGAAGCGACTGAATCTCCATATGTCTCACGTCCCTGAATGACTGTATTAAGAAACGACTGAATCTCCCTTCTTCTCACCTTCCTTGATGACTGTATTAAGTAGCGACTGATTCTAACTTTTTCTTACTTTCCTTGATGACTGTATTAAGTAGCGACTAATCTACTTTTTTTTCATTTTCCTTCATGACTGTATTAAGTAGCGACTGAATCTCATTTTTCTCACTTTCCTTGATGACTGTATTAACTACCGACTTATTATTCCGTTTTCTCACTTTCTTTGATGACTGTATTAAGTAGCGACAAATCTCCCTTTTTCTCACTTCCCTTGATGATTGTATTAAGTAGCGACAAATCTCCCTTTTTCTCACTTCCCTTGATGACTGTATTAAGTAGCGACAAATCTCCCTTTTTCTCACTTTCCTTGATGGCTGCATTAAGTAGCGACTAATCTCGTTTTTTCTCACTTTCCTGAATGACTGTATTAAGTAGCGATTAATATCCTTTTTTCTCACTTTCCTTGATGGCTGCATTAAGTAGCGCCTAATCTCGTTTTTTCTCACTTTCATGAATGACTGTATTAAGTAGCGACTAATCCTTTTTTCTCACTTTCCTTGATTACTGTATTAAGTAGCGACGGAATCTTACTTTTTCCTACTTTCCTTGATGACTGTATTAAGTAGCAAATAATATCTTTTTTTCTCAGTTCCCTTGATAACTGTATTAAGTAGAGACTAATCTCCATTTTTCTCACTTTCCTTGATGACTGTATTAAGTAGCACAGACACTTATGATGTTATAACAGAATGGATTACACCATCCTACCCATACTAGAAGATACTTACAACAGAGTGGATTACATCATACTACTTAGACTAGAAGTGGAAAAGTGGATTACACCATCCTTTTCACACTAGATTATTCTTACAGCAGAGTGGATTACATCATCCTACTCACACTAGAAGATGCTTACAGCACAGTGGATTACACCATCCTACTCACACTAGAGGATGCTTAGAGAAGAGTGGATTACATCATCCTACTCACACTAGAAGATGCTTACAGCACAGTGGATTACACCATCCTACTCACACTAGAAGATGCTTAGAGAAGAGTGGATTACATCATCCTACTCACACTAGAAGATGCTTACAGCAGAATGGATTACATCATCCTACTCACACTAGAAGATGCTTACAGCAGAGTGGATTACATCATCCTACTCACACTAGAAGATGCTTACAGCAGAGTGGATTACATCATCCTACTCACACTAGAAGATGCTTACAGCAGAATGGATTACATCATCCTACTCACACTAGAAGATGCTTACGCAGAGTGGATTACATCATCCTACTCACACTACAAGATGCTTACAGCAGAGTGGATTACATCATCCTACTCACACTACAAGATACTTACAGAAGAATGGATTACATCATCAAACTCACACTAGAAGATACTTACAGCAGAGTATATTACATCATCAAACTCACACTACAAGATACTTACAGCAGAGTGGATTACATCATCCTACTCACACTACAAGATACTTACAGCAGAATGGATTACATCATCAAACTCACACTACAAGATACTTACAGCAGAGTGGATTACATCATCCTACTCACACTAGAAGATGCTTACAGCAGAATGGATTACATCATCCTACTCACACTAGAAGATGCTTACAGCAGAATGGATTACATCATCCTACTCACACTAGAAGATGCTTACAGCAGAATGGATTACATCATCATACCTACACTAGAAGATGCTTACAGATGAATGGATTACATCATCCTACCTACACTAGAAGATGCTCATAGCAGTTTGGATTACCTCATACTACTCACACTATAGGATGATTATATCAGAGTGGATTACATCACCCTGCTCACACTAGAAAATGCTTACAGCAGAGTGGATTACATCACCTTACTAAATCTAAAGAATGCTTACAGCAGAGTTAATTGCTTCCTCCTACACACACTAGAAGATGCTTACGGCAGAGTTGATTACATCATCCTACCTACACTATAAGATGCTTATAACAGAGTGGAGTATATCATCGTATTCACACTAGAAGATGCTTACAGCAGTGTGGATAACATCATCCTACCATACTAGAAGATGATTAGAACAGAGTGGATTACACCATCCTACACACAATAGAAGATGCTTACAGCAGAGAGGATTACATCAACCTACTCAAACTAGAAGATGATTACAGCAGAATGGATTCCATCATCCTACTCACACTGGCGAACTACTTTGCGAGCCCTATGTGACGTTTAACGGCACAGAAAGGCTATAAGATTTAAGTGGATTACATCAGCCTACTCACACTAGAGGATGCTTACAGCAGAATGGATAAACCAGCTTACTCACACTAATGCTGGAACTAGGCACCGACACCTGGCTTGTCAGGTAGATAGCTGCAACACTCTTCAGCAGAACGGTGGCCATGAAATATAGATCCTGGAATCCAAACCAACCAAACAAATTCTGACCTCCCTCAAAGATACCCCCTCGCCACCAATATTATTCAACATACACACAGTGAGATTACCTCAACTGAACCAAATAGGTCCTGGTTTACTTTCATATAGCAATATATACACAATGTCGAAACTTCCAAGAAGTGGCAAACATAGCACAGAGACAAGTGAATCTCGTCATGACATGAGGCAAAGATCACAACGAGTCATTTAACACAACCAAAGCCAAACTATTATGGTGTTCCTTAGGGATAACAAAACAACACAAGCCGAAATGCCAGGGATGGACGGTGAAAGTACCTGCAAAGAAAGATGTCACACAATTAAATATTTGGGCATTACCTTCGACAGATGCCTATCCTTCAGGCAACATGTGGACAAGACGATATTGAGAACACAGAAAGGTCTAGCAGCATTAAAAATAATAACAAATATTCGTCTATCACAAAAAATTATATTCTCAACAATGAAACGTTGTTAAAGTCAAGGTTGGAACACACTGGTGTATGCTCCAGGGACACATTGGTGTATGCTCCAGGGACACAGTGGTGGGTGCTCCTTTGACACACTGGTGTATGCTCCAGGGACACAGTGGTGGGTGCTCCTTTGACACACTGGTGTATGCTCCAGGGACACAGTGGTGGGTGCTCCTTTGACACACTGGTGTATGCTCCAGGGACACACTGGTGTATGCTCCAGGGACACACTGGTGTATGCTCCAGGGACACAGTGGTGGGTGCTCCTTTGACACACTGGTGTATGCTCCAGGGACACAGTGGTGGGTGCTCCTTTGACACACTGGTGTATGCTCCAGGGACACACTAGTGGGCGCTCCTTTCGCACACTGGTGTATGCTCCAGGGACACAGTGGTGGGTGCTCCTTTGACACACTGGTGTATGCTCCAGGGACACACTGGTGTATGCTCCAGGCACACAGTGGTGGGTGCTCCTTTGACACACTGGTGTATGCTCCAGGGACACAGTGGTGGGTGCTCCTTGGACACACTGGTGTATGCTCCAGGGACACACTGGTGGGTGCTCCTTGGACACACTGGTGTATGCCCCAGGGATACACTGGCAGATGCTCCAGGGACACACTGGTGGGTGCTCCTTTGACACACTGGTGTATGCCCCAGGGACACACTGGTGGGTGCTCCTTGGACACATTGGTTGATGCCCCAGGGACACACTGGTGGATCCTCCTTTGACACACTGGTGTATGCCCCAGAGGCACACTGCTGGTTGCTCCTTTGACACACTGGTGTATGCCCCAGGGACACACTGGTGGGTGCTCCTTTGACACACTGGTTGATGCCCGAGGGACACACTAGTGGGTGATCCTTGGACACATTGGTTGATGCCCCAGGGACACACTGGTGGATGCTTCTTTGACACACTGGTGTATGCCCCATAGACACACTGCTGTATGCCCCAGGGACACACTGGCGGATGCTCCAGGGACACACTGGCGGGTGCTCAGGGACACACTGGTGGATGCTCCTTGGACACACTAGTTGATGCCCCAGGGACACACTGGTTGATGCTCCACAGACAAACTGGTGGGTGCTCCTTTCACACTGGTGTATGCCCCAGGGACACACTGGTGGGTGCTCCTTTGACATACTGGTGGATGCTCCTTGGACACACTGGTGGATGCTCCTTGGACACACTGGTGGGTGCTCCAGGGACACACTGGTGGATGCTCCAGGGACACACCAGTGGATGCTCCTTTGACACACTGGTGGATGCTCCAGGGACACACTGGTGGGTGCTCCAGGGACACACTGGTGGATGCCCCAGGGATACACTGGTGGATACTCCAGGGATACACTAGTAGATGATCCAGGGACACATTGGTGGGTGCTCCAGGGACACACTGGTGGGTGCTCCAGGGACACACCGGTGGATGCCCCATGGACACACTGGTAGATGTCCCAGGCACATACTGGTGTATGCTCCAGGAACACACTGATGGATGCTCCAGGGACACATTAGTGAATGTCCCAGGGACATACTGTTAGATGCTCCAGTGACACATTAGTGGATGCACTAGGGACACATTAGTGGATGCCCCAAGGACGCACTGGTGGATGCCCCAGGGACACACTGGTGGATGCTCCATGGACACACTGATATATGCCCCCGTGACACATCGGTGGATGCCCCAGGGACATACTGATAGATGCCCCAGGAGTGAATTCCACTGGTGAATGCCATGTGACACTTATTGAACATCCCGAACATGAAAATGCATGCAACATCTCTCTCTCTCTTTCTCTCTCTCTCTGAACCTTAAGTGCCCAGGGCACATGGGGCTTCTGCAAGGGTTTTCCACAAATGCTTGTTCTTCGCCTTTTTTTCTGCTCTCGACCAGGTGAGCCCTCTATTGCTCAACATCCTCTCTGTTGTTCTTCAAATGCACCCAAATAAAAAGAGTACATACGAATCATTAGTATTAAAAAAAAGGTACATGAATAAAATGAGATCAGTCAAGGATAAAATCATGACTGAAAAAAAAAAAATAGTACAGATGTGGAACCCTGAAGAAATGGTTGCCTACTGGATTGATG
>CM019693.1:16226296-16241998 GCA_009760885.1 Achatina immaculata | reverse complement strand
CACTTTCTTTCCTTTGAGACAACTATTTTAACACTCAAAATTTTAGTGAAAGAAAATATTACTATATAACTATACAAATGCTACTATGTAAATTTATAACTTTATAAATATTACTATATAAATGGTAAGTATCTATATACATATACATACATATGTGTATTGTATACATATAATTATGCAAGTAAGTTCCATAATTATATTTATTATATACTGTCCAAAGCAAGAAACGCAGCAAATACGATGTTGCGATTTAAACTGAAGTTTGCTGATCAGACAAGGGCAAATTGCCTGAAACGTTCACTTGGACATCAACTTCACGTGCTGACCTGAACTGTACTCAGCAGATGATTCATGAGCACAGAAAAGCGGCACTAGTCAAAACAGTATTTTTGACAATAACTCATGACAGGTTCACGAGAATCCCGTGAAATTTACTGAACACAAAACTCACTGACCATGTTATTGAATGCCTATAAAAGATTGACGCTCCTCGAATCAGTTCATTTGAAAGTTCAGTGCGCAAGTATAACTCATCTCACTACAGAACAACGACTCTTCATCACTGGACGTTTACAGACTGGACACTTACAAAGTGTAGTGGCCAGACAATTTAATGTGGTTGAAATAACATTAGTCGTTTTTAGAGACAATTTCAAGAAATTGGCTCAGTTGTAGACCGGCCGCACAGTGGAAGACCCATAGTCACAACTCCTGGCGAAGACCGCTTCACACGGCTGCGTCACCTCAGGAATCCACTTGCATCTGCGTCCTCAACAGTCCAGTCAATGACAACAGCTCGTCGAATTTCAGATCAAACCGTCAGGATCCGGCTGCACGACGCTGGTCTTTGGTCTAGAAGACCCTACAGAGGTCCTGTTCTTACGGACCAGCATCGCCAGAACCGACTACAGTGGGAAAACCAGCATCGTCAATGGACCGTTGCGAAGGACTGGAGAAAGGTTTGGTTTAGTGATGAATCATTCTTTCTGCTCCAACGACATAACAGAAGGAAAAGAGTTTACCGCAGAGTCCATGAGCGCTAGGCACAGAACTGCGTGGATGAGGCTCCTCCACGTGGTGGTGGAGGTGTACTGGTGTGGGGGACGATCAACTTCATGGAAAGAAATGACCTGGTGCAAATTAAAAGACGCCCGAATGTTCAACGATACTTCATTGAAATTCTTCGTGCTCACGTTCTTCCACTTCTGGCTGCACCAGGATCGATTCTTCAGCAGGAAAAAGCTCGACCTCGTGTGGCACAACTCACCACCCAGTTCCTCGCTGACAACAACGTCCAGACTATCCCGTGGCCATCCATGTTATCACACATAAACCCATTAAAACACTTGTGGAATGAACTCAGCAGACAAATCCGCCAGCGAGACGTGGCGCCAACCAATCTCCAACAAATGTTTCTTGCACTGTGGGAAGAGTGGACAGCCATCCCACAACAACGGCTAATCAGATCCATGTCAAGGAGATGTTCTCTGATACAGGCCAGAGGAGGCCATACACTTTGCTGAAACGGAGGCTTCAATAGCAAAGAATAAAAGTCCAAACCAAATTTAATGAACATCATTTCAATGTCAAAGTCTTAAAATTTCTTCATGCCAAGGTTGAAACATTAATTCAGTAAAATAAAATTTTGATACAAGTTTGACATTTGGTGTTCGTTACGACTACAGTAGTGTTGCGTTTCTTTTTTATTTTTATTTTTTGAACAGTATATTTAGAATATCATTATTACTAATATTACTATGAAGAAATTATTAGAATGCAGTATATAATTACTATGAGTTTTATTTTTATACTTTTACTTCGAACACTTATTTTTATAGTTTCAGTCAGGGGGGAACAACAGAATTTTATATTACGTTTTTTAGAGACAAAAGTTTGTAAAAGTTTCTTCCTTGTTTTCATCAGTAATGTCTTGTAAGTGTGCATCTAATACTGTTTATTGTTTCTTACTGTCAATATTAATGTTTTGTACGTCTGTACCTAATATTGTTCATTGTTTCTTTATCCCTATATTACGCTGCTCTGTAGTCCAGACCTCCACTTATTCTTTGTGATCATTTTTTCTTAGCTCGTAGAAAGTAAACTCCCTGTTGTAGAGAGTGAAGCAACAAAACTCTTCAGATCGTCAGATACCATATCTGTTCTTTCTCTTCTTTCCTGCCATGTACATCCACACAAACTTATTTTACTTCTTTATCTTCTTCTCTGCCATGTACATTAACACAGACTCACTTTACT
Source organism: Achatina immaculata (assembly GCA_009760885.1). Classification (NCBI taxonomy): domain Eukaryota; kingdom Metazoa; phylum Mollusca; class Gastropoda; order Stylommatophora; family Achatinidae; genus Lissachatina; species Lissachatina immaculata. The sequence continues at coordinate 16,239,742 of CM019693.1, read as the reverse complement.
TCTTTTTCTTCGAGGTTAGTGCATTGGTCTCTCACTGCGAAGGTCGGGGGGTTCGAATCCGGCCAGAGGCACCCCAGTCACTCAGCTGTAGAAATGGGTAGCCGACTTCTTCTGGAGTTGGGGAAGGAAAAGCGGCCAGGCGCGATACTGAACATTTCACCCTCTAGTGTGCTATGGGCACTAACACCATATCCCTATGTGCCTCTAAGGCATGACAGGATTACCTTTACCTTTTTGTTTACATTAACACAAACTCACTTTACTTCCTTCTATAGCAGTGGCAGGGGACACAACTAAGAGAAGTACGAACAGTCGTAGTAGTATCCCTTGATACTATTTTCCAGGTCAAAGTGAGCATGTGATTTAATTCTCGTGAGAAAGAAGTAGAAGATTCTAGTCATCAGTTAGTAGTATTAATGAGAAAGGTAGTAAAAATGTGTCTCACGAGAAAACTGTAGCGAAACTAGGGAAAAGGACAGAGCCCGTAGTGGAAGTCATGGGATTGAGGAAAGCAGAACAAGGGGATAGCGTGGGATTTTAGATTGATTGATTGATTGATTGATTGATTGATCTTTATTTCAAAAGATTTAAGAATTGGGCACGCAGGCCCGCCTGACATTCTGCCCTTTATCATACAACTGTCACACTGTTTCAGACATTCTACAAATATGCTGCTGATATAACAAACATAATTAACAATAATGTAACTACATGCCGATTTAAATGATTAACTTCATACACATATAAATGGCTAACTACATACACATATAAATGACTATCTACCAAACAAAAATTTCATTACTATTTAGAATAATGAGTTCGGTGTCTGTAAGAGCAGTCTAAAATAACATTTTAAGTTTTACGATTCATTGAGGCTAGTCTAGAATATAAAAACTGATTTAAGAATGAGAAAAGAAGTTATTCAGAAGTTATGGTTGAGGTTAGTCAGAAAGGTTATTCATTTAAGATTCTGGACGGTTTATTTTTCGGAGTCATTTGTCAGTTAGTTTTTTCAGTGATGTAGAAGTTTTCATGGACTTTGTCCATGGTAGGACAAGAAGATTCTTGTAAAAACGATAGCCTAGAATGTATGCAGCAGTTTTCTAGTTTTGGGGCTTTGTTTTATTTCTCTTGTGAGTAAGTTAGAATGAAGTTTTTGTCGGAATGGGAGTGTTCGTATTCAAGAGTAAGTTAGAATGAAGTTTTTGTCGGAGTGGGATTGTTCGTATTCAAGAGTAAGTTAGAATGAAGTTTTTGTCGCAGTGGGATTGTTCGTATTCAAGTTTATTCTTGGAATGTGTGTAAGATTTTGTTATTTGGTTTGTTAGAATTTGGTTGCCAAATGGCGTAGATATATCTCGACGGGAAAATTGTGATTGTTGTTTTCTTGCCTTGTGGCTACACTTCGTCGGTCACGTGCATCATCCCCTCATTCTGCTCATTATTAAATGTGTTTTATGAGTATTTAATCTAAACTTAAAGTCTTGACTTGACATCCAAATGTCAGGGGCATTGCTAGTTTCCATATAGTCCAGTGTGTGACATAATGGTGTTCTTGTGTATGAAGGAGTTATTAGTTTCCATATAGTCCAGTCTGTGACATAATGGTGTTCTTGTGTATGAAAGAGTTATTAGTTTCCATATAGTCCAGTCTGTGATATAATGGTGTTCTTGTGTATGATGGAGTTATTAGTTTCCATATAGTCCAGTCTGTGATATAATGGTGTTCTTGTGTATGAAAGAGTTATTAGTTTCCATATAGTCCAGTCTGTGATATAATGGTGTTCTTGTGTATGAAAGAGTTATTAGTTTCCATATAGTCCAGTCTGTGATATAATGGTGTTCTTGTGTATGAAGGAGTTATTAGTTTCCATATAGTCCAGTCTGTGACATAATGGTGTTCTTGTGTATGAAGGAGTTATTAGTTTCCATATAATCCAGTCTGCGATTTAAACTGAAGTTTGCTGATCAGACAAGGGCAAATTGCCTGAAACGTTCACTTGGACATCAACTTCACGTGCTGACCTGAACTGTACTCAGCAGATGATTCATGAGCACAGAAAAGCGACACTAGTCAAAGCAGCATTTTTGATAATAACTCATGACAGGTTCACGAGAATCCCGTGAAACTTACTGAACACAAAACTCACTGACCATGTTATTGAATGCCTATAAAAGATTGACGCTCCTCGAATCAGTTCATTTGAAAGTTCAGTGCGCAAGTATAACTCATCTCACTACAGAACAACGACTCTTCATCACTGGACGTTTACAGACTGGACATTTACAAAGTGTAGTGGCCAGACAATTTAATGTGGTTGAAATAACATTAGTCGTTTTTAGAGACAATTTCAAGAAACTGGCTCAGCTGCAGACCAGCCACACAGTGGAAGACCCATAGTCACAACTCCTGGCGAAGACCGCTTCCTACGGCTGCGTCACCTCAGGAATCCACTTGCATCTGCGTCCTCAACAGTCCAGTCAATGACAACAGCTCGTCGAATTTCAGATCAAACCGTCAGGATCCGGCTGCACGACGCTGGTCTTTGGTCTAGAAGACCCTACAGAGGTCCTGTTCTTACGGACCAGCATCGCCAGAACCGACTACAGTGGGAAAACCAGCATCGTCAATGGACCGTTGCGAAGGACTGGAGAAGGGTTTGGTTTAGTGATGAATCATTCTTTCTGCTCCAACGACTTAACAGAAGGAAAAGAGTTTACCGCAGAGTCCATGAGCGCTAGGCACAGAACTGCGTGGATGAGGCTCCTCCACGTGGTGGTGGAGGTGTACTGGTGTTTGGGACGATCAACTTCATGGAAAGAAATGACCTGGTGCAAATTAAAAGACGCCCGAATGTTCAACGATACTTCATTGAAATTCTTCGTGCTCACGTTCTTCCACTTCTGGCTGCACCAGGATCGATTCTTCAGCAGGAAAAAGCTCGACCTCGTGTGGCACAACTCACCACCCAGTTCCTCGCTGACAACAACATCCAGACTATCCCGTGGCCATCCATGTTATCACACATAAACCCATTAAAACACTTGTGGAATGAACTCAGCAGACAAATCCGCCAGCGAGACGTGGCGCCAACCAATCTCCAACAAATGTTTCTTGCACTGTGGGAAGAGTGGACAGCCGTCCCACAGCAACGGCTAATCAGATCCATGTCAAGGAGATGTCATTCTCTGATACAGGCCAGAGGAGGCCATACACTTTGCTGAAACGGAGGCCTCAATAGCAAAGAATAAAAGTCCAAACCAAATTTAATGAACATCATTTCAATGTCAAAGTCTTAAAATTTCTTCATGCCAAGGTTGAAACATTAATTCAGTAAAATAAAATTTTGATACAAGTTTGAAATTTGGTGTTCGTTACGACTACAGTAGTGTTGCGTTTCTTTTTTATTTTTATTTTTTGAACAGTATATTTAGAATATCATTATTACTAATATTACTATGAAGAAATTATTAGAATGCAGTATATTATTACTATGGGTTTTATTTTTACTTTTACTTTCGAACACTTTTTTATAGTTTCAGTCAGGGGGGAACAACATAATTTTATATTACGTTTTTTAGAGACAAAAGTTTGTAAAAGTTTCTTCCTTGTTTTCATCAGTAATGTCTTGTAAGTGTGCATCTAATACTGTTTATTGTTTCTTACTGTCAATATTAATGTTTTGTACGTCTGTACCTAATATTGTTCATTGTTTCTTTATCCCTATATTACGCTGCTCTGTAGTCCAGACCTCCACTTATTCTTTGTGATCATTTTTTCTTAGCTCGTAGAAAGTAAACTCCCTGTTGTAGAGAGTGAAGCAACAAAACTCTTCAGATCGTCAGATACCATATCTGCTCTTTCTCTTCTTTCCTGCCATGTACATCCACACAAACTTATTTTACTTCTTTATCTTCTTCTCTGCCATGTACATTAACACAGACTCACTTTACTTCTTTTTCTTCGAGGTTAGTGCATTGGTCTCTCACTGCGAAGGTCGGGGGGTTCGAATCCGGCCAGAGGCACCCCAGTCACTCAGCTGTAGAAATGGGTAGCCGACTTCTTCTGGAGTTGGGGAAGGAAAAGCGGCCAGGCGCGATACTGAACATTTCACCCTCTAGTGTGCTATGGGCACTAACACCATATCCCTATGTGCCTCTAAGGCATGACAGGATTACCTTTACCTTTTTGTTTACATTAACACAAAACTCACTTTACTTCCTTCTATAGCAGTGGCAAGGAACACAGCTAAGAGAAGTACAAACAGTCGTAGTAGTACCCCTTGATACTATTTTCCAGGTCAAAGTGAGCATGTGATTTAATTCTCGTGAGAAAGAAGTAGAAGATTCTAGTCATCAGTTAGTAGTATTAATGAGAAAGGTAGTAAAAAGTGTCTCACGAGAAAACTGTAGCGAAACTAGGGAAAAGGACAGAGCCCGTAGTGGAAGTCATGGGATTGAGGAAAGCAGAACAAGGGGATAGCGTGGGATTTTAGATTGATTGATTGATTGATTGATTGATTGATCTTTATTTCAAAAGGGTTAAGAATTGGGCATGCAGGCCCGTCTGACATTCTGCCCTTTATCATACAACTGTCACACTGTTTCAGACATTCTACAAATATGCTGCTGATATAACAAACATAATTAACAATAATGGTGTTCTTGTGTATGAAGGAGTTATTAGTTTCCATATAGTCCAGTCTGTGACATAATGGTGTTCTTGTGTATGAAGGAGTTATTAATTTCCATATAGTCCAGTCTGTGATATAATGGTGTTCTTGTGTATGATGGAGTTATTAGTTTCATATAGTCTAGTCTGTGACATAATGGTGTTCTTGTGTATGATGGAGTTATTAGTTTCCATATAGTCCAGTCTGTGACATAATGGTGTTCTTGTGTATGATGTAGTTATTAGTTTCCATATAGTCCAGTCTGTGATATAATGGTGTTCTTGTGTATGAAGGAGTTATTAGTTTTCATATAGTCCAGTCTGTGACATAATGGTGTTCTTGTTTATGATGGAGTTATTAGTTTCCATATAGTCCAGTCTGTGATATAATGGTGTTCTTGTGTATGATGGAGTTATTAGTTTCCATATAGTCCAGTCTGTGATATATTGGTGTTCTTGTGTATGAAGGAGTTATTAGTTTCCATATAGTCCAGTCTGTGATATAATGGTGTTCTTGTGTATGATGGAGTTATTAGTTTCCATATAGTCCAGTCTGTGATATAATGGTGTTCTTGTGTATGATGGAGTTGGTATCGCCTGTTATTGTTGTTGTCAGGCACTATTATATTTCTCCCAATTTTTTTCCTCAGATTATTTTCCCCCTTTTATTTATGTTTTGTTTTAATATCCTACAATTTTAAACTTTTTTTCTAAGCTAAAACAACTCCGGTACATTTCAGTCTTCAAATATTTGACTTTTTCTCTGTGGGCGGCCAAAGATATAGTGCATGTTTGTTGCCTCGGCGTGTAACAGTTTGTGGCAAACATAAATGAAAAACATTGGTTTGATAGAGACCTTTTCCTGTATATAAGCAAGCAGTAGTCTGACACTAACTTACCTGTGAAATGATACAAAGATTGACACTACCTTACCTGAGAAATGACTCAGATATTTACACTAACTTACCTGTGAAATGACACAAAGATTTACACTAACTTACTTGTGAAATGACACAAAGATTGACACTAACTTACCTGCGAAATGACTCAAATATTGACACTAACTTACCTGCGAAATGACTCAAATATTGACACTAACTTACCTGTGAAATGACACAAATATTGACACTAACTTACCTGTGAAATGACACAAAGATTGATACTAACTTACCTGTGAAATGACTCAAATATTGACACTAACTTACCTGTGAAATGACACAAAGATTGACACTAACTTACCTGTGAAATGACACAAATATTGACACTAACTTACCTGTGAAATGACACAAATATTGACACTAACTTACCTGTGAAATGACACAAAGATTGATACTAACTTACCTGTGAAATGACTCAAATATTGACACTAACTTACCTGTGAAATGACACAAATATTGACACTAACTTACCTGTGAAATGACACAAATATTGACACTAACTTACCTGTGAAATGACACAAATATTGACACTAACTTACCTGTGACATGACACAAAGATTGACACTAACTTACCTGTGAAATGACACAAAGATTGGCACTAACTTACCTGTAAACTGACAATAGGATTGAGTCCCAGACGTTCTGAAGTATCTACCAGTTTCTGCATCTGCCACCCGCTGACGTTGCTGATCCCTACATAACGAGTTTTACCCACACGAACTAGGTCATCCAGAGATCGTAAAGTCTCCTCCACTGTGGTACCATCATCCCAGGCATGGATCTGTCAAGTGGAGATAATGTGTTAAGAGATTGTTAAGATTATTTCCCTTGGCTAATACTGAAACTACAGCAATAATTTCTAAGGCAGTAAGTACCAAATATTTTAAGTTGATATTGTAAGTAACATCGTTGATGTTACATACTAGTTGTCATACATTTCTCTCTGGACGCAGCCAGTGACAGATTAACTACTCCTCAGTCTAGACTTACTAAGAACTTTGGCCCCACCCACCTACCCCTCCATGTCCTGATACATGACCTGATTTCCCTCTAGTTCAGATCTCTGCTGTTAATGTGAAGCAGGGTGGGTAATCGGTTAGACAAATGACCCGAAGAATGACCCACAGATGTCGCTGGACCAATGACCCAAGTGAGAGTGTGTCATGTGTCATCCAGATGAGAAAGGTGAGGACAAATAAAATGTTTGGTGCAGAGAAGAAAGGCCAGTTGATGATTTTGGCAATCCAGTTGGCGGTCTACAGGCCAGACTCGAGTTCATTTTTCTTGATAAATAACTTTTGTCGTAGATCGGTGTAAGTAGTGACTGTGTTTTCTTGTTTAGAACTATCCCCTTTATGTGTTAAGTAGTAGTAGTGTGAACATTAGTTAAGAGAACTAGTCACTTTGTGTGTTTAGTAGTAGTAGTGTGAACATTAGTTAAGAGAACTAGTCACTTTGTGTGTTTAGTAGTAGTAGTGTGAACATTAGTTAAGAGAACTAGTCACTTTGTGTGTTTAGTAGTAGTAGTGTGAACATTAGTTAAGAGAACTAGTCACTTTGTGTGTTAAGTAGTGGTATGAAAGCTAGATAAGAGACCTAGTCGACTTTTTTGTTAAGTATAGTATGAACACTAGATAAGAGACCTAATACTTTGCTTGTTAATAGTGTGAACCCTAGATAAGAGACCTAGTACTTTGTTTGTTAATATTGTGAACCCTAGATAAGAGACCTAGTACTTTGTTTGTTAATAGTATGAACAATAGATAACAGACCTAGTACTTTGTTTGTTAATATTGTGAACCCTAGATAAGAGACCTAGTACTTTGTTTGTTAATAGTATGAACCCTAGATAACAGACCTAGTACTTTGTTTGTTAATATTGTGAACCCTAGATAAGAGACCTAGTACTTTGTTTGTTAATAGTGTGAACCCTAGATAAGAGACCTAGTCGATTTGTATGTTAATAGTGTGAACACTAAATAAGAGACCTAGTCGCTTTGTTTGTTAATAGTGTGAACACTAAATAAGAGACCTAGTCGCTTTGTTAATAGTGTGAACACTAAATAAGAGACCTAGTCGCTTTATTTGTTAATCGTGTGAATGCTAGATTAGAGACCTAGTCTTTTTGTTTGTTAATAGTATGAATGCTAGATAAGAGACCTAGTTGACTTTTTTGTTAAGTAGTAGTGTGAACTATAGATATAAGACCTAGTCACTTTCTTTGTTAATAGTATGAATGCTAGATAAGAGACCTAGTTGATTTTTTTGTTAAGTAGTAGTTTGACTTGTAGATAAAAGACCTAGTCACTTTCTTTGTTAATAATGTGAATACTAGATAAGAGACCTAGTTGATTTTTTTGTTAATAGTGTGAACCCTAGATAAGAGACCTAGTCACTTTGTTTTTTAATAGTGTGAACCCTAGATAAGAGACCTAGTTGCTTTGTTTTTTAATAGTGTGAACCCTAGATAAGAGACCTAGTCGCTTTGTTTTTTAATAGTGTGAACCCTAGATAAGAGACCCAGTGGAATTTTTTGTTAAGGGATAATGTGAACAGTAGATAAGAAATTACTGCACTACAGTTAGCGAGGTCGTTCGCCCGTCTCAATGACCTAGGCTAGGGTCAGCCTATCTACGTGTTTTAGACTAGGTTCATCCTATCGGAGTGTTGTATGCTTGGGTCAGCCGATATGAGTGTTGTACTGGCTAGGGTCAGCAGATGTGAGTGGTGTATGGCTAGGGTCAGCCGATATGAGTGTTGTATGGCTAGGGTCAGCCGATATGAGTGTTGTAGGGTAGGGTCAGTCTGTATGATTGTCTTTTGCTAGGATCACCCTATCTGAGTATTTTTGAATAGGGTCAGCCTATCAAATTATTGTTGACTAGGTTCAGCCTATCAGATTATTGTTGACTAGATTCAGCCTATCTGATTATTGTTGACTAAGGTTCAGCCTATCTGATTATCGTTGTCTAAGGTCAGCCTGATTATTGTTGACTAGGGTCTACCTGTCTGATTATTGTTGGCTAGGTTCAACCTATCTGATTATTGTTGGCTAGGTTCAACCTATCTGATTATTGTTGGCTAGGATCAACCAGTCAGTTTATTGTTGGCTAAGTTCAACCTATCTGATTATTCTTGTCTAGGTTCAACCTATCTGATTATTCTTGGCTAGGTTCAACCTATCTGATTATTCTTGGCTAGGTTCAACCTATCTGATTTTTGTTGGCTAGGATCAACCAATCAGTTTATTGTTGGCTAAGTTCAACCTATCTGATTATTCTTGTCTAGGTTCAACCTATCTGATTATTCTTGGCTAGGTTCAACCTATCTGATTTTTGTTGGCTAGGATCAACCTATCTGATTTTTGTTGGCTAGGATCAACCAATCAGTTTATTGTTGGCTAGGGTCATCCTGACTGATTATTGTTGGCTAGGATCAGCCTGACTGATTATTGTTGGCTAGGGTCAGCCTGACTGATTATTGTTGGCTAGGGTCATCCTGACTGATTATTGTTGGCTAGGATCAGCCTGACTGATTATTGTTGGCTAGGGTCAGCCTGACTGATTATTGTTGGCTAGGATCGGGCTATTTGATTATTTTTGTCCAGGGTAAGCCTATCTAAATATTGTAGTCTAAGGTCAGCTTTTCTGATCGTTATAAGATACCATCAGCCTATCTGATCATTGTTGTCTAGGGTCAGCCTATCTGATTATTGGTGGCTAGGGTCAGCCTATCTGATTATTGTTGGCTAGGGCTAGGGTCAACCTATCTGATTTTTTTAGGATACGGTCAGCCTATATCATTGTTGAAGGATACAATGAGCCTATCTGATTATTGTTGGCTAGAGTCAGCCTATCTGATTATTATTGGATAGGGTCAACCTGTCTGATTATTGTTGTCTAGAGTCAGCCTATCTGATTACTGTTGCCTAGGGTCAGGTTATCTGATTATTGTTGTCTAGGGTCAGATTATCTGATTATTGTTGGCTATGGTCAACCAGCGGTTGAGGTTAGGGTCAGCCTGTCTATGTGGTTGAGGTTAGGGTCAGCCTGTCTGTGTGGTTGAGGTCAGGGTCAGCCTGTCTGTGTGGTTAAGGTTAGGGTCAGCCTATCTCATTATTGTAGACTAGAGTTAGTCTGTCTGAATATTGCAGGTTAGATCAGACTATCTGCGTGGTGTAGGTTAAGATCATTTTCAACCCGTTTAAGTGTTGCAGACTAAGGTCAGCCTGTCTGAGTGATGTATGTTAGGGTCAGCCTGTCTGAGTGATGTATGTTAGGGTCAGCCTGTCTGAGTGATGTATGCTAAGGTCAGCCTGTCTGAGTGATGTATTTTAGGGTCAGCCTGTCTGAGTGATGTATTTTAGGGTCAGCTTGTCTGAATGATGTATGTTAGGATCAGCCTGTCTGAGTGATATATGTTAGGATCAGCCTGTCTGAGTGATGTATGTTAGGGCCTCCCTGTCTGATTCATATATGTTAGGGTTTAGCCTGTCTGACTATTGTAGGTTATGGTCACACTGCCTCAGTATTGTAGGCTAGTATCAACCTGTCTGAGTTATGTATGTTAATGTCAACCTGTCTGAGTTTACATGATGTATGCTAGTGTAAACCTGTCTGAGTTATGTATGTTAGTGTAAACCCATCTGAGTTATGTATGTTAGTGTCAACCTGTCTGAGTTATGTATGTTAGTGTAAACCTGTCAGAGTGATGTATGTTAGTGTAAACCTATCTGAGTTATGTATGTTAGTGTAAACCTGTCAGAGTGATGTATGTTAGTGTAAACCTATCTGAGTTATGTATGTTAGTATCAACCTGTCTGAGTTATGTATGTTAGTGTCAACCTGTCTGAGTTATGTATGTTAGGATCAACCTGTCTGAGTTATGTATGTTAGGATCAACCTGTCTGAGTTATGTATGTTAGGATCAACCTGTCTGAGTTATGTATGTTAGGATCAACCTGTCTGAGTTATGTATGTTAGGATCAGCCTGTCTGAGTGATGTATTTTAGGGTCAGCCTGTCTGAGTGATGTATTTTAGGGTCAGCTTGTCTGAATGATGTATGTTAGGATCAGCCTGTCTGAGTGATATATGTTAGGATCAGCCTGTCTGAGTGATGTATGTTAGGGCCTCCCTGTCTGATTCATATATGTTAGGGTTTAGCCTGTCTGACTATTGTAGGTTATGGTCACACTGCCTCAGTATTGTAGGCTAGTATCAACCTGTCTGAGTTATGTATGTTAATGTCAACCTGTCTGAGTTTACATGATGTATGCTAGTGTAAACCTGTCTGAGTTATGTATGTTAGTGTAAACCCATCTGAGTTATGTATGTTAGTGTCAACCTGTCTGAGTTATGTATGTTAGTGTAAACCTGTCAGAGTGATGTATGTTAGTGTAAACCTATCTGAGTTATGTATGTTAGTGTAAACCTGTCAGAGTGATGTATGCTAGTGTAAACCTATCTGAGTTATGTATGTTAGTGTCAACCTGTCTGAGTTATGTATGTTAGTGTCAACCTGTCTGAGTTATATATGTTAGGATCAACCTGTCTGAGTTATGTATGTTAGGATCAACCTGTCTGAGTTATGTATGTTAGGATCAACCTGTCTGAGTTATGTATGTTAGGATCAACCTGTCTGAGTTATGTATGTTAGGATCAACCTGTCTGAGTTATGTATGTTAGGATCAACCTGTCTGAGTTATGTATGTTAGTGTCAACCTGTCTGAGTTATGTATGTTAGTGTCAACCTGTCTGAGCTATGTATGTTAGTGTCAACCTGTCTGAGTTATGTATGTTAGGATCAACCTGTCTAAGTTATGTATGTTAGTGTCAACCTGTCTGAGTTATGTATGTTAGGATCAACCTGTCTAAGTTATGTATGTTAGTGTCAACCTGTCTGAGTTATGTATGTTAGGATCAACCTGTCTGAGTTATGTATGTTAGTGTCAACCATTCTGTGTTATGTATGTTAGTGTCAACCTGTTTGACTGACGTATGTTAGTGTCAACCTGTCTGAGTTATGTATGTTAGGATCAACCTGTCTGAGTGATGTATGTTAGGGCTTGCCTGTCTGATTTATATATGTTAGGGTTAGCCTGTCTGACTATTGACAGATAGGGTCAGACTGTCTTACTACTGTAGGTTAGGGTTAGCCTGTCTGAATATTGTAGGTTATGGTCACACTGTCTCAGTAATGTTGGCTAATATCAACCTGTCTGAGTTATGTATGTTAGTGTCAGCATGTCTGAGTGTTTTACGCCAGGATCAGGCTCTCTGAGTGTTGTAGGCTAGTTTAAGGCTGTCTAAGTGGTGTCTTGTAGGATAGGGTCATCTTGTCTGAGTGTTGCATACTAGAATCAGCCTGTCTGAGTAGTGTAGACTAGGGTCAGCCTGTCTGAGTATTGTAGGTTACTAGGGGCAGCTTTTCTGATCATTGCAGGTTAGGATCAGCCTGCCTGTGTAGTGTAAACTAGGGTCAGCCTGTCTGAGTGATGTATGTTAGGGTCAGCCTTTCTTATTGTTGTTGGCTAGGGTCAATCTATCTGATTGTTGTAGACTAGAGTCAGCTTATTTGATTGTTGTAGGTTAGGGTCAGCCTATCTGATTGTTGTAGACTAGAGTCAGCCTATTTGATTGTTGTAGACTAGAGTCAGCCTATTTGATTGTTGTAGACTAGAGTCAGCCTATTTGATTGTTGTAGGTTAGGGTCAGCCTTTCTGATTGTTGTAGACTAGAGTCAGCCTATTTGATTGTTGTAGGTTAGGGTCAACCTATCTGATTGTTGTAGACTAGAGTCAGCCTATCTGATTGTTGTAGACTAGAGTCAGCCTATTTGATTGTTGTAGGTTAGGGTCAGCCTATCTGATTGTTGTAGACTAGAGTCAGCCTATTTGATTGTTGTAGGTTAGGGTCAGCCTGTCTGATTGTTGTAGACTAGAGTCAGCCTATTTGATTGTTGTAGGCTAGGGTCAGCCTATTTGATTGTTGTAGGTTAGGGTCAACCTATCTGATTGTTGTTGGCTAAGATTCACCTGTCTGACTGTTGTACGTTAGGGTCCGACTGTCTGATTGTTGTAGGCTAGAGTCAGCCTGTCTGAGTGTTGTTGTTTAGGGTTAGCCTATGGTATTGTTGTAGGGTAGGGTCACCCTGTCTTATTGTTGTTGGCTAGGGTCAGCCTATCTGATTGTTGTAGGCTAGGGTCAGCATATCTAAGTGTTGTAGGCTAGGATCAGCCTGTCTTATTGTTGTAGGCTAGGGTCAGCCTATCTGATTGTTGTAGGCTAGGGTCAGCATATCTAATTGTTGTAGGCTAGGGTCAGCCTATCTGATTGCAGAAGGCGAGGGTCAGCATATCTGATTGTTGCAGGCGAGGATTCGACTGTCTGATATTTCTAGGCTAGCGTATGATTGTAGAGGTCTAGGGTCCGACTCTCTGGGTGGTTGAGGTTAGGGCCAACTTGTCACATTATTGTAGGTTAGGTCAGACTGCCTGAATGATTTACTTTATAGTCAGGATCAAACCGTCTGAGTGTTGTAAACTAGGATCAGACTGTTTGAGTGATGTATGTTAGGGTCAGCCTGTTTGACTATTGTAGGTTAAGGTCAGCCTATCTGAGTGTTTTAGACTCTCCTCATCCTGTTCGACTATTGTAGGTTAAGGTCAGCCTATCTGAGTGTTTTAGACTCTCCTCATCCTGTTCGACTATTGTAGGTTAAGGTCAGCCTGTCTGAGTGTTTTAGACTCTCCTCATCCTGTTTGATTATTGTAGGTTAAGGTCAGCCTGTCTGAGTGTTTTAGCCTCTCGTCATCCTGTTTGATTATTGTAGGTTAA
>CM019693.1:16200554-16226196 GCA_009760885.1 Achatina immaculata | reverse complement strand
GCGTGTTCTAGGACGTAGCATACCCCAGGTGGCACTTCGCTGGTTGCTACAGAAAGACATTGTCCCGTCAGTCATCATAGGAGCAAGAACTCTAGCACAGCTAGACGACAACATGAAGGCTGCTAACGGTTGGAGTTTGACTAAAGAAGAGGTATTTATTTTGTATTTGATAGTTTTCTCTGTCACTTTCTTTCTTCTAGTCTGTCAGATTACACGCATGATTAATAAAGATAATAAGTTAATTAAAATAAACATTATTATGTAGTAGCTAGTCCAAAAAAAAAAAAAAACAACAAAAAAACAGAATATTATTTCTTCTGGATATTATAAAAGCTTCACTTAAAGCTGGATTTGAATGTACAATATATGTACACACTTTAACCTGTGTTGGGTGTGTATCAGGGCTCTTAGTTTATACAAGAAAGTTAAAAAAAAAACAAATGTAAGAAGGAAAGTTACAAATGTTTTAACAGTACTGACAGAAGGATACACGTACATGAAACCAGAATCAGAAAATACAGTACCTGCTGTTTGACTTCGGCATCATGTTATCAGTAAAGTCAGTTCTAGTTGTTTCCCTTGTCTACTAAGTAGGTCACATGAACTTGCAAACAGTAGTTAGAAAAATATAAATTATTCATTTATCATTATTATTATTATTATTATTATTATTATTATTTTATTGTGGCAGTAACTATCTGTAGATAGTTTTTCAGTAGATGTACAGTCACACAAACAGATCATTGGGAATTGACAATCTTATATGTAAGAGACAAAACAAATGTTCAGTGTCACTGCTTGTGACGACTGTATAACTACATTTGATGGAAGATACATTTTGCTGAAACACAGTTCACGTTGTAAGAGAAGTTAGATTTTTTTTTTAGTGCCCGCATGGGCTCGCTAGATAATTTTACCACGTGTATGGTGCGGGTTTGTAGGTTAAACTTAACCTGGGTAGAAAGACCACCTTGTGCAACACCCCCCCCCCAAAAAAAAAAGAGAAGTTAGATTCTTCAGAGTTTTTCCCCTCCATTACTCTCTCTCTCTCTGAACCTTAAGTGCCCAGGGCACATGGGGCTTCGGCAAGGATGTTCCACAGATGCCTGTCCTTTGCCTTTTTTTTCTTCTCTTGCCCAGGTGAGCCCTCTATTGCTCAACATCCTTTCTGTTGTTCTTCTCCATGTCTCTTTTGGTCTACCCTTACTTCTGTTCCCCTGTGTTGTCCATCTTAGTGCTATTTTTGGTAGTGAGTTGTCAGTCATTCGGAGCACATGTCCCAACCATCGCCAGCGTCTTTCCTCAATAATTGCTGTCTGTGGCTTCATCTGCATTTCTGCCAACAAGATGTTATTTCGTATGGTGTTTGGCCAAAATATTTTTCTAATTCTTCATAAACATTTAGTCTGGAAAGAATTTAACTTGTTTTCTATAGTTTTGGTGATTTTCCAGCATTCACTTCCAGAGAGTAGTACACTTAGAACATATCCTGATTTTCGTCTTCATGCTTAGTTTTTTTAAAATTTCCATATAGTCTGCAGAACTGCAAAAAGCCTGGTTTGGTCTAGTAAATATGCTGTTGATGTTCTCTGTGCTGTCTCCATTTTCTACTACTCTACTGCCAAGGTATACAAATTCGTTGACCTCCTCTACTAACTTGCTATCTACTCTGAGAACATTTCTCTTATTCACATTTTGCTTCATTAACTTTGTCTTTCCTACGTTGATCTTTAGTCCTATGTTGTTTGCATTCTGAGTTAGCTTGTTTATTTTATCTTGCACTTCTTTGTGTCTGCTTGATAGTAGACAAATGTTGTCCACAATGTCAAGGTCCTCCAGCACTGTGTCAAGGGTCCACTGTAATCCTCTGCGTTTGTCTGATGTTGCCTCCTTCATTAACCAGTCTACTGCCAAGATAAATAATGTTGGTGATAGTACACATCCCTGCTTCACTCCTGTTTGTACCCTAAGGCTGCTGGAGGTATGTTCTCCACAGATCAGTTTGCACTGAAAACCCTCGTATAGGGCTTTGATTACATTCACTATCTTATGGGGGAGGCCATGCCATCTTAGGATTTTCCACAGTGCATCTCTGTTGACACTGTCAAAGGCTTTCTCAAAATCTATAAACAATGCATATGTTGTGCTATACCCTCATTTGCCTGTTCTAAAATTTGTCTAAGTACAAATACCCCTCCATTACTATGTAAAATTAACTCTTTTGATTTTTGTAATAGTTAAAATTTTGGGGTGATCTTTCTTCAATTTTTCATGCAGAGCCTTGACTTGCAGAAAAGTTCACGTACTGTGAGTGTTTCAAACAAGCACGGGAATTGCGATTTTTTGGTCTGTGAGAGATTGTATTATATAGAGTCTGTGTCTAACATCATAAGAGAGCAGTCCTTTTTTATTGGAGACATGGTATAAATGTTCACAAGTAGGAGACTTGTATGTCTCAAGTGATTTCATTATGTTATGTTATGTTATGTTATGTTATGTTATGGTGGAAGCAGCTGATATAACAGACTTCTTCCTAGTACCAATATATCGTGACAGTTCTAAGTTATTCCCCAAATGCGACATTCTCGTCAAATTTCCCATAGATACTTGTCAACTTTCCAACAGTGATGATGAATTTATACTAAAGCATAGAATTCTAAAGTTCTGCTTCTGAAAACTCCACTACCTAACAATATAGTGGATCTGAAGTATTGGCTGAAGCATATATCAAACTTACCCTGATCAGTTATGCAATAACTACTTTCCTAGAGGCTCCACTACTCAACAGTATAATAAAAGTCAAGTATTAAGTGAAAACTTAGAATTCAATTTAAGAGTTTCAATTTATACAAGAAAGCGAAGTTCACAGGATATGGTCAACAACTCTATACATTGTTAGATTATACAACTCTATACATGGTCAGATTAGACAGCTTTATACATGGTCAGATTAGACAGCTTTATACATGGTCAGATTATACAACTCTATACATAGTCAGATTATACAACTCTATACATGGTCAGATTATACAACTCTAAATATGGTCATATTATACAACTCTAAATATGGTCATATTATACAACTCTATACATGGTCAGATTATACAACTCTAAATATGGTCATATTATACAACTCTAAACATGGTCATATTATACAACTCTAAATATGGTCATATTACACAACTCTAAACATGGTCAGATAATAAAACTCTATACATGGTTAGATTATACAGCTCTAACAGATTATACAAATCTATACACAGTCAGATTATACAACTATTTACGAAGTCAGATTATACAGCTCTAAATACGGCCAGATTATACAGCTCTATACATGGTCAGATTATATAGTTTGATAAAAGCTCTGATTGTACAACTCTATAGTTGGTCAGATTATTCAGCTCTATACATTGCCAGATTATTCAGCTCTTTCCAAGGTCAAAGTATAAAACTCAATACATGACCAGATTATACAGCTCTCTACATGGTCAGATTACACAGCACTATACATGGTCACGGTAGACTCAGAGAGCGAGGTGGGTTAGTAGGTGGCTTTAATACTCCTGTAAAATGCCTCAGGTGCTCAGTAAAGGGAATACCAGGCGGGTAAGAGGTTCCTTAAAACCTCTCGCTCCCGCTGTCTTGCGGGTAGGACAGGGAGTCCAAAGGCTAGCGGAGAGTCTGTACTCAAACCGGGAAACCACTGTTGTAGCTCCCAAGAACAATTATGCTTATTCAGAGTAATAGATTCATCGAGAACGATGTTAATGTATGTTCCTCTGGAACAGCCTCGTCCGTTAGGACAGCTCACGAGCCACAGGTGATGCCAGACCGTCATCAAGCTACTGGTGGCAAAACTAACAAGTTCAAAATAGCAACATGGAATGTTAGAACTTTATTCCAGGCTAGAAAATTATTAGAAAATATAAAGAGTGAAACGGAAAGGATGAAGATCAACATATTAGGAATGAGTGAAGTTAGATGGACAGGTGCAGGAAAGATAAACTCAGATAAATATACAATAATATATTCAGGAAGTAAGAAACATGAACGAGGAGTAGGAATTATATTTGATGAACAAACGGCAAGGACAATTGTAGGATATTTTAACATCTCGGACCGAGTTCTGCTAGCCCAACTGAAAGGACAAACAATAAAAATAAATATTATACAAGTGTACGCTCCAACATCTGAAAGTTCTGAAGAAGATGTTCAGCTATTTTATAATAACATAGAGACAGCCCTAAAACACACAGTCACATGAAGTTACCATAGGCATGGGAGATTTTAATGCCAAAGTTGGTAAAGGAAGAACTTCGGACATCGTTGGTGACTATGGACTAGGGGAGGGGAATGACAGAGGTAGTAAATTAACTGAATGGGCAAGAATACACAGCATGGTTGTAGGAAACACCTGGTTTAAACAACATCCCTGAAGATTAGCAACGTGATGCAGTTCAGACCAAAAGACTTTTAACCAGATGAACTACATATTAATCAACAAACGATTCTGCAATGCATTACTGACAACAGAAACCACGCAAGGAGCCGACTGCAATAGTGACCATGATCCACTCTGTGGAAAAATTAGAATAAAGCTAAAGAAATCATGCAGAAAAGTGAGAAACATCAAACTGAATACAGAACTTCTTAAAAATGACCAAGAACTGCAAGAACAATACAAAGTTATTATAACAAACAGATACAATGCAATAGCAAAGATAACTAGTATAGATGAATAATGGGCAATGTTAAGAGATTCTATCCACCAAACTGTTAAGGAGGTAATACCACCAAAAAAAGAAGCCCCTAAAAATAAATGGATGACAGACGACATCTTAGGACTGATGGACAAGAGGAGAAGAAAGAAATAAGACGTAAATGCAGAGAAGCAAAGGAAGTGTGGTTAAATGAACAGTGCAGACAGATAGAGGATTATCATAATAAAGACAGCAAAAACATGCACAAACGAGTTAGTGAACTCACAGGCAGGAAAACAAAATATACTACAGGATGCCTGAAATCAAAAGAAGGTAAAATGTTAATGGGAAAAGAAGACATTGTGGACAGGTGGACAGAGTACATCGGTGAGCTATATGGAGGAGAAAGACCAGAATTAACACCAGATACTGAAAACTGTGATGGATCACCAATACTTGAAGATGAAATCATAGATACCATCAAACACATGAAGAAAGGAAAAGCGACTGGACCTGATAATAGAACAAAGAAGAAATAGAGGCAGTAGAGGAGACAGGATAAAAATAATAAGCAACTTACTGAATGACATTTACAACAGTGGTTATATTCCCAGTGATCTGATAAAATCCACCAAAGAAACTAAGCGCAAAGGAATGTGATGACCACCGGACTATCAGCCTCTCATGTCACATAACGAAAATACTTTTGAGAATAATTATGAGAAGAACAAGGAAAAAGATAAAAATGGAAATAGCAGATGAACAGTTTGGATTTGTTGAAGGAAAGGGAACACACAATGCCATTTATGCTTTACGAACACTAACAGAAAGAGCTTTAGAAGTACAGAAAGATCTCTACTTATGCTTCAATGATTACACCAAGGCATTTGACAAGGTGAAACATAATGAAATTATTAAAATGCTTGAAGATATCAATATAGACGGCAAAAATCTGAAGATTGTAAAACATCTATACTGGCAGCAAGAAGCAACAATTCGAGCTGAAATAGAACTGGAAAATATCAATCTATAAAACAAGGGGTGCGACAAGGATGTGTACTATCTCCAGATCTTTTTTATCTGTACAGCGAGAATATTCTAAGAACGATCATCACAGAACCAGGTATAAAAATTGGTGGATGCAGTATTAACAACCTTCGGTACCTGACGACACAGTACTGATAGCTGAGAACCAACAAGACTTGCAAAATCTCTTGGATAAAGTCGCCAAAGAAAGTGAACAGAAAGGCTTTACTTTGAACATCAAAAAGACAGAGACTATGGTTATATCTATGAAACAGAATCCACCAGCATGCAGTATAAAACTAAACGGAACTATTCTAAAGCAGGTGAAGAAATTCAAATACCTTGGAGCAGTAATAACTTCAGATGGGAAATGCAGAACGGAAATTAGGAACAGAATAGGCCAAGCAAAGACTGCATTTCAGAGAATGAGAAACATATTAACCAACACATCCTTATCAATGAATGTTAGAAAACGAGTCCTAAAATGCTATATTGAACCTATCTTGTTATATGGAAGTGAATCATGGACAATAGGCAGGTCTGCACAAAAATCATTGGAAGCAGCAGAAATGTGGTTTATTAGAAGAATGTTGCGAATCCCCTGGACAGCAAAAATAACTAATGAAGAATGTATGAGAAGAGCTGGAGAGACAAAAAACCTTGTCAGAAAGATAAGAGAGAGACAATGTACTTTCATAGGACATGCAATGAGAAGAGGGGGCATTGAAAATATTATAACAACAGGAAAAATAGAAGGAAGAAGATCAAGAGGAAGACCAAGAGAAATGATACTGGACAGTCTGACGGGATGGTGTGAGAGGAGATCACCAACTGAGCTGTTGGCCTGCATGAAGGATGTGTATTCTGGAGAAGCATAATAGCAAACGCCAGTCGCCACGGCACCTGATGATGATGATGATGATGATGATGACGATGATAATGATGATGATGATATACATGGTCAGATTATAGAGGTACAAACATGGTCAGATTATAAAACTCTAAACATGATCAGATTATACAGTTCTATACATGGTCTATACGAAGAATTAGACAAATATTTTGGCCAAACACCATAAGAAATAACATCTTATTGGCAGAAATGCAGATGAAGCCACTGACAACAATTATTGAGGAAAGACACTGGCGATGGTTGGGACATGTGCCCCGAATGACTGACAACTCACTACCAAAAATAGCACTAAGATGGACACCACAGGGGAACAGAAGTAAGGGTAAACCAACAGAGACATGGAGAAGAACAACAGAAAGAATGTTGAGCAATAGAGGGCTCACCTGGGCAAGAGCAGAAAAAAAGGCGAAGGACAAGCATTTGTGGAAAACCCTTGTGGAATCCCCATGTGCCCTGGGCACTTAAGGTTCAGAGACAGAGAGATACATGGTCAGATTATAGAACTCTATACATGGTCAGATTATACAACTCTAAACATAGTCAGATATTACAGTTCTATACATATTCAGATTATACAGCTCTATACAGGATCAAATTATATAAATCTATACATGTTGAGACTATGCAGCTCTTTACATGGTCAGATTATTCAATGCTATATATGGTCAGATTATACACCTCTAGGGATGGTAAGAATTATACAGCTCTACACATGGTTAGATTATTCAACTATTTACATAGTCAGATTATACAACACTATATATGGTCATATTATACAACTAAATAGATGAAAGAATTTTAAAACTCTATATATGGTCAGATTATTCAACTCTATACATTTTCATATTATAGAACTCTATATATGGTCAGATTATACAGTTCTAATCATGGTCAGATTACACAACTCTATACATATTCAGATTATACAACTCTATATATCTGGTCAGATTATACATAATCTAAACATGGTAAGAATGTACAACTTTATGCTTGATCAGAATATACAGTTCCATACACCTTCAGATTATTCAACTCTATACATGGTCAGGATGCATCAGCAGCAGGCCATCTTGCTCACAACCGAGAGGCCTACAGGAGTGCTGTTGGGGAGGCAAAGTTCCACAAGCGACAAGCAAATAAATGAATGAAATGAAAACATGGTCAGATTATACAGCTCTATACATGTTCACATTATACAACTCTAAACATGGTCAGGTTATACAGCTCGATATAAGCTGAGATTATTCAACTCTATACATGCTCAGATTATTCAGCTCTTTCAATGGTCAAAATATATAATTTTTACATGACTAAATTATACATAGTCAGATTATACAACTCTATACATGGTCAGATTATACAGCTCTATACTTGATCAGATTACACAACTCTATGACCAATGTAAAACTCTCTGCTCACATCCATATATCATCTGCCCTAAAATTAATACCTGCTCACTATCTCTCCTTGAACTTTGCACTCAAAACACAGAGTTACTTCACTTGGCTACATCAGTTAAGACATGGCATTCTCACCACATTTACATAAGCTGACAAAGAAAACAATTCAGACTGGGTCAAGAAACCAGCTTTACAATGTACATGCTTTTCTCAAAATACAACTTTCACACTGTCTTTTACACTGGACTGTAGACCCACATTTAGCACTTCAAGACTGGGGCAACCAAAGGTTCAAGTTCAGTGACTTTCAAGTCAAAGTATTGTGGACAGGAGATCATCACATTATATAGCTTTACCTCCCCCTAATCCATCACAAAACTTTCAATCTTATATATGACTTACAAATCTACACCATTTCAAAATAAAAAGAATCATACTCAATAAGAAACTTTTTCTGTTTCTACCATATTTCTTGACTAATACTTTCTATTAAAATGTTCCCACATGATACATTTTTCTCTATTTCTACCACATTTCCTGACTATTTCTTTCTTTGATTTCACAAGGTGATGCATTCATTTCTATTTCTACTGATTTCCTTGACTAATATTTCAATTCAATTCAAGTGCCATGCTGCTTGGCGTAGACAATCATTTCTCTCCACAATTCCCTGTCTTTAGACTTGATTATGAGATCTGCCGGTGACTTTCTTCCTAGCCACACTGACAGCTCATCCAGTAACTTCTTTCTCTGTCTTCCTCTGTCTCTTCTTCCTTCAATTTTTCCAGTTGCCACAGTGTGTTCCAAATTTTCCTCTTCTCAGGAAATGTCCTACAAATCTCGCTTGTCTGCCTCTGATCTTTGCTATAATTTGCTTTTTAACTCCAGCCTCTCTTAAGACTTCTTCATTGGTTTTCTTGGCTGTCCACAGTACCTTCAACATTCTTCTTATAAACCACATCTCCATGGCCTCCATTTCTTGCTGTACTCTCTTACTCATGAACCATGCTTCACACTCATAAAACAAAATTGGCCCGATGTAACATTTTTAAGTACTCTGAATCTTGTTTCCATTGATATGGATCTGTTGCACAAGATGTGTCTCATTGTCTGGAATGCTGACTTGGCCTGAGCACATCTGCTTTTTATTTTGTTGTGACATTTCCCATCAGTTGTTATAATAGTTCCCAAGTACTTGAATCTATCAACTTGTTTCAGATTTGTGCCATCGATGGTAATGCTACATTTTGGTGGTATTATTTTCTTTGAGATGATCATCACTTGAGTCTTCGTTTTGTTCAGGCCGAGACCTTTATTTTTAATTTCATGAACCATGACGTCAGAAGAGCCTGTAGCTTCCCTCTTCACTTTTAGCAATCAGGACTGTGTCGTCTGCATAACTTAAGCTGTTAAGGTTGTACCCACCAATTGATATCCCTGGCATGTTCTCTAAATTTATCATTATGTTTTCACTGTACAAGGAGAAGAGGTCAGAAGATAAAACACACTCTTGTTTCACTCCCAATTTTATGTTTTGGAATGCTCTATTTGTTTCTCAACACCGAGTTGCTGCTGATTGCGCCAATATATGTTTTTGATAAGTTTCAGATCTTTCTCATCTATGTTGATGTCTTCCAGCATTCTTATAATTTCTGTGTCTCACTCTATCAAATACTTTACAGTAGTCTATGAAGCACAAGTATAGGTCCATCTTTACGTCTATTGATCTATCCATCAATGTTCTTATTATATATATGGCGTTATTTGTGTCTTTTCCTTCGACAAAGCCGCACTGTTCTTCAGTGATTTCTGGTTTTATTTTCCTCCTGACTCTTCTCATAACAAGTAAGATTTTGGTAACATGGCTCATAAGACTAATGGTTCGATGGTCTTCACATTCATCTGCACCTTGTTTCTTTGGTAGGGCAATGACAACTGATTGCAAAAGGTCAGATGGGACATAGTTACTGTTATATATATCATTAAACAATTTGGTAATTATTCCTATGCCAAGCTCTCTTAATGCTTCCAATTCTTCCTTGGTGAGTAATATTTATTTCTTCTATTTTGTCAAGTGATACATTTATTTCTGTCTGTTTCTACCACAGATGAAACAACTGGATGATGTTTCTGCTCCAGTACAGTCATATCCATACAGTTTTATCTTTGCAATGAACAGAGACCGTGTCAACCCAGCTGCCAATAACTTCTATGTCACATCCACGGCTGACTGAGCATGGATATGTCACATCACAGTTAATTGAGCATGAATAAATCACTTTTTCTGACATTAATATTTCTAAAAAAAAGTGAAAGTGTAAATGTGTGGTGTTGTTGAGGATGAAAGTTTAATTAAGACATAGTTCAGTAATACAACATATTTGTGATATAATTTTTGTGACTTACAAATAATCATACTAAAACTTATGAGTACAATTGGGGGCATTCACGTAAACATTTTAGAAGAATTCTGGACATTATTAGGACAAAGTTCTTCAGCAGAAGTATTGTTCTGGCAGCTTCCTCTGTCATCTTTTTTATAAAACTGCAGCCTACACTTCTAACTCTGTTCTACTAAAATCAGTTTTACTGCAGCCACTATCACACTTATCTTCATCATTAATGGGAAAATGTTGGAGACAAATTACTGGACGGACATTCTGTGAAGAAATTAGAAGCAGTAGTTTAATAAAGTTATCATCATCATCATCAGGTGCCGTGCCGACTGGCGTTGGCTATTATGCTTCTCCAGAGTACACGATCCTTCATGCAGGCCATCAGTTCAGTTGGTGATCTCCTCTCACACCATCCCGTCAGACTGTCCAGTATCATTTCTCTTGGTCTTCCTCTTGATCTTCTTCCTTCTATTTTTCCTGTTGTTATAATATTTTCAATGCCCCCTCTTCTCATTGCATGTCCTATGAAAGTACATTGTCTCTCTCTTATCTTTCTGACAAGGTTTTTTGTCTCTCCAGCTCTTCTCATACATTCTTCATTAGTTATTTTTGCTGTACAGGGGATTCGCAACATTCTTCTAATAAACCACATTTCTGCTGCTTCCAATGATTTTTGTGCAGACTTGCCTATTGTCCATGATTCACTTCTATATAACAAGATAGGTTCAATATAGCATTTTAGGACTCGTTTTCTAACATTCATTGATAAAGATGTGTTAGCTAATATGTTTCTCATTCTCTGAAATGCAGTCTTTGCTTGGCCTATTCTGTTCCTAATTTCTGTTTTGCATTTCACATCTGAAGTTACTACTGCTCCAAGGTATTTGAATTTCTGCACCTGCTTTAGAATGGTTCCGTTTAATTTAATACTGCATGCTGGTGGATTCTGTTTCTTAGATATAACCATAGTCTCTGTCTTTTTGATATTCAAAGTAAGGCCTTTCTGTTCACTTTCTTTGGTGACTTTATCCAAGATATTTTGCAAGTCTTGTTGGTTCTCCGCTATCAGTACTGTGTCGTCAGCATACCGAAGGTTGTTAATATTGTATCCTCCAATTTTTATGCCTGGTTCTGTGAAGATTGTTCTTAGAATATTCTCGCTGTACAGAGAAAAAAGGTCTGGAGATAGTACACATCCTTGTCGCACCCCTTGTTTTATAGATTGATATTTTCCAGTTCTATTTTCAACTCGAACTGCTGCTTCTTGCTGCCAGTATAGATGTTTTACAATCCTCAGGTCTTTGCCGTCTATATTGATGTCTTCAAGCATTTTAATAATTTCACTATGTTTCACCTTGTCGTATGCCTTGGTGTAATCAATGAAGCATAAGTAGAGATCTTTCTGTACTTCTAAAGCTCTTTCTGTTAGTGTTCGTAAAGAATAAATGGCATTGTGTGTTCCCTTTCCTTCAACAAATCCAAACTGTTCATCTGCTATTTCCATTTTTATATTTTTCCTTGTTCTTCTCATAATTATTCTCAGAAGTAGCTTCGTTATGTGACATGAGAGGCTGATAGTCCGGTGGTCGTCACATTCCTTTGCACCTGGTTTCTTTGGTAGTGCTATAAATGTGGACTTAATCAGGTCACTGGGAATATAACCACTGTTGTAAATATCATTCAGTAACTTGGTTATTATTTTTATTCCTGTCTCCTCTAGTGCTTCTATTTCTTCTATTGTTATATTATCAGGCCCAGTCGCTTTTCCTTTCTTCATGTGTTTGATGGCATCTATGATTTCATCTTCAAGTATTGGCGGTCCAACACAGTTTTCAGTATCTGGTGTTAATTCTGGTCTTTCTCCTCCATATAGCTCACCGATATACTCTGTCCACAATGTCTTCTTTTCCAAAGTGATGGGGAAAGAAGGAATTGACATGGTTAATCAGAATGGAGAAAGATTAATTGAAATATGTTTAACAGAGGGCATGGTCATTGGAGGCACAATATTCCCACACAAAGAGATACATAAAACAACATGGATATCTCCAGATGATAGAACTAGAAACCAGATAGACCATTTTTGTATTAGAAAGCAATACAGAACATCTCTCATGGATGTAAGGGCTTATAGGGGTGCAGATGTCAACAGTGATCACAACCTGTGCATAGGGAAAATAAAACTAAAATTGAAAAGTCAACACAAGAAATCAGTACACAGAAAGATAAACATCCACAGCCTACAAGAAGAAAATACTAACATTAATTTCAATCAGGAACTTGCCAATCATTCCAAAACACCCAGTGAAGTTGAGGAGATAGGTATAGATGAGTTATGGAATTCTTACAGCACAGCCATAATCACAGCAGCAAAAGTAAGCGCTGGATTGGAAAAACCAAATAGAAAAGCATGGATATCAGATAAAACATGGAAGTATATACATGAAAGACGAGCAGTCAAATTAAACATGTTGAATGCAAAAGCAGATCATGAAAGAGATTCGGCAAAAGCAAAATAAAAGACATAGACAAGAAAGTAAAAAGTTCAGCTAGAAGGGATAAAAGAGAATACATAGACAATATGGCGAAAGAGGCAGAAAAAGCAGCAAAAACAGGAGACAGCAAAACTTTATATAACATACAAAAGAGGCTAACAGGTACTATTACATCTAAAGAAAGACCAATCCTTAGCAAAACTGGAACACTATTAACATCAAATAAAGACCAAAAGCAAAGATGGGCTGAACACTTCCAAGAAATACTCAATCGACCACACCCAAAAGAATTGTTAAACCTTGAAACTGACTTACCAGCCCCACAACTAAATGTCAATCTAGATGAAATTGAATTGCATGAAATTGAAACAGCAGTGAATTTAATGGCTAACAACAAAGCTGCAGGTGAAGATGAAATAACAGCCGAGATGCTAAAAGCTATCAATAGTGACAACATGAGACAACTACAGAGAATGTTTAACAAGATTTGGAAAGAAGAAAAGGTCCCTTCTAATTGGAAGAAGGGAATCATTGTGAAAATACCAAAAAAGGGCAACCTTAGTGACTGTAACAACTGGAGAGGAGTAACCTTAATATCAGTTGTGTCAAAAGTATTTTGCAAGGTCATTTTGAATAGACTCAAAGATATAGTGGATACTGCAATGAGAGAAGAACAAGCAGGATTTCGAAAAGGGAGAAGCTGTCTCGACCAGATCTTTACTCTCAGAATAATACTTGAAGAACATATTGAAAAGCAGAAACCATTAATACTGAATTTCATAGATTTTAAGAAGGCATTTGATAGCATACACAGAGATTCATTATGGAGAATTTTATGTCTATATGGAATACCATCTAATTGTCAACATCATTAAGGACTTATACAATGGATATGGTTGTGCAGTCAAGACAGAAGAAGGGATAAGTGAATGGTTCCAGATTGAAACAGGCGTGAAACAAGGATGTATACTGTCTCCTTTACTTTTTGGGATTACAATAGACTTCATAATGACAAAATGCTGCACAGGTAACACAGGTATTGACTGGGTACATGGGACCCAACTAGAAGATCTTGATTTTGCTGATGACATAACTCTTATCAGTAATAATGTGAATTCCATGCAAGAAAAAACAGATAGCCTATCTTCACTGGCTAGCAAAATAGGACTTGAAATTAACAAGGACAAAACAAAAATAATGAAAATTCCCATCAATCAAAATGGAAAAATACACATAGAAGGGACAGATATTGAAGAAGTCAATCAATTTGCATACCTTGGCAGCTACATAGACCAGGATGGTGACACTAGAAAGGAAGTTAGGATCAGAATTGCAAAAGCAGCATCAATCTTCAAGAATCTTGAGAACATATGGAATTCAAAAGTTATAAGCACAAAAACCAAGTTAAGACTATTCAATTCAAATATAATATCCACCCTCATTTATGCATGTGAAAGCTGGAAAACAACTAAAGAAATAGAAAAGAAATTAGACTCTTTTGAAAACAAATGCCTAAGGAAAATACTCGGCATCAAGTGGAATGAATTCAAGAACAATGCAGAGATAAGACAGATGACTGAACAACAACCAGTCTCACGGGTGATCAGGAAAAGGAGATGGACATATGTTGGCCACTTGATGAGAAGAAATGAGCAGAGAATCCCAAAACAAGCTATCAAGTGGAACACAACAGGCCGAAGAAAAAGGGGCAGACCGCGTGAAACTCTGAAGAGAACATTATTAAGAGAGGCCAAGTTAACAGGCATAAAATCCTTTGATGAGGTTGAAAGACTCGCCGAAGACAGGAAAAATTGGCGAACTACTTTGCGAGCCCTATGTGACGTCTAACGGCACGGGAAGGATATAAGATATAAGATATATAAGATTTAATCAAGTTATATAGATATATAAATGTGAACCAAACTGTGGGAACTTGAGAGAAAACATGTGAACTAAACTGTGAAAACTTCAGAGAGAAACATGTACTTTAAAATACTTACAATGAAAAGAGAAAATTGTAAATAATTCATGACCGGAGACAGTTTCAGTCTGTAACAATTAGTGTAACTAGAATAATGACTGTCAGTTTACAGTGAATGGATGAACTACTCGTTCAATTTCTGGCTTTAATTTCTGGATAACCTTTAAATTAATTAAATTGTTGAGATCATGACCTCATTGAGAAATGACCTGCTGTTATCTGGAAACATCTGAGATCTACATAAATCATTAAGTATTTTCATATATCATTTGAACGAGTCAAACTAATTTCACTAGAAAATGAAACAATAAAATGGTTCATCTACACTGTGTAACACTGACACGTCAGGTCATGTCCTCACACAGTGCACTACAGAAAAGGACTTTGAGAAGATCAAAACATTTTATTTTAGTTTTTTAGTTTATTTGTTTAACTGTATAATGAAGTTTCTGATGTTTTTGTGCGAAGTGAGCAGTTATAATATAATTAAAATATTATACACTCAAATAAATTGTCTTTAAATGAAGAAAAAATGCAGTGGACATACTTCTTTGTTTATAGGACTGATTGTCACTTGTGATATTTTGCTTACATTTGGTTGTAGTTTATGGTTTCCCTATATTAGTATGTTGGTATATGTTTACAATTTTATGATCAAATGATCTATTTTGTTGCAGCTATTAGCATCAGAGGAAATCTGTGTGTTATCAGGCGAAGGTCAATTAATATTTTTTCAGACTAGAATCTAAATAAATTTGTGTTCACCATGATTATCACTTCCAGATTTATATTAGTCAGCTGCGTCTTGCCAGATGTTCACAAAACCTGTATCAGGTCTCAGTGAAATAAAAACAAGTCAAAGATCATCATTTATGTTGAGTTTATAAAGGAAATAAGATTTTTATTTTGTTTTGAAGGTTTAAATAAGTTTTCTATTTTGTCTCTATGACTGTCAGTTCCAGTTCCCCACTTTTCTGTCTTCCTACCAGAGAACTGGCACTATACACTGTAGGAGACAGCTTCAT
This sequence comes from Achatina immaculata, assembly GCA_009760885.1. Lineage (NCBI taxonomy): Eukaryota > Metazoa > Mollusca > Gastropoda > Stylommatophora > Achatinidae > Lissachatina > Lissachatina immaculata. The sequence continues at coordinate 16,210,260 of CM019693.1, read as the reverse complement.
GGAGAAGATGTTAGATGTCTGTGCAAGTTTCTAAACATTGTTGTGCTAAGTAGCTTCTCTCATGTCTAATGTTTACACAGACTGGTTTAATGGACCACAGTGGCTGACTTAACTGACTATGACTGATTTAACTGATCATTATGGTTTCTTACATCATAATGACTTAACTGATCATAAACGATGTAACTGATCACAGTGAGCAGCTTAATTGACCACAATGACTGACTTAACTAACCACAATGACTGGGTTAACTAACCACAGTGACTGATTTAACTAACCATAATAGCAAACTAAACTAACCAAAATGACTGGCTTTAAAATCAGCTGCTGACAACTGACTACAATGAATAACTTATCTGACCACAATGACAGACTTAACTAACCACATTGACTGGCTTACATGACAGTGACTGACAACTGACCACAGTGACAGCTATAACTAACCACAGTGACTGATTTAACTGATCATTACAGTTTATTAGGTCACAATGGCTTAATGATCATAAATGATGTAACTGATCACAGTGACAGACTTAACTAACCACAATGACTGGCTTAACTAACCACAATGACAGACTTAACTAACCACAATGACAGACTTAACTAACCACAATGACTGGCTTAACTAACCACAATGACTGAATTAACTAACCACAATGACTGAATTAACTAACCACAATGACAGACTTAACTAACCACAATGACTTACTTAACTAACAGTGACTGACAACTGACCACAATGAATGAATTATCTGACCACAAATACTGACATAACTAACCAGAATGATTGGCTTAAATAAATATAATATTTTGATCAATCAGTTGCAGTAACTTGATTAATCAACCACAATAACTTGATCAATCAACCAGAAAAACTGGATTAATTAACATCATAAGCAACCACAATAATTTGATTAATCGGATTCAATAGCTTGAGTAGCCAACTACAATAACTTTAAAATCAACTACAATAACTTTATCAAGTAACCACAATAACTTCATCAAGTAACCACAATAACTTAATCAAATAATAGTAGTAACGTGGTTAATCAACCATAATAACTTAGTCAAATAATAGTAGTAACTTGGTTAATCGACCACAATAACTTAGTCAAACAATAGTAGTAACTTGGTTAATCGACCACAATAACTTAGTCAAATAATAGTAGTAACTTGGTTAATCGACCACAATAACTTAGTCAAATAATAGTAGTAACTTGGTTAACTGACTACAGTAACTTAGTCAAACAATAGTAGTAATTTGGTTAATGGACCACAATAACTTAGTCAAACAATAGTAGTAACTTGGTTAACTGACTACAGTAACTTAGTCAAACAATAGTAGTAATTTGGTTAATCGACCACAATAACTTAGTCAAACAATAGTAGTAACTTGGTTAACTGACTACAGTAACTTAGTCAAACAATAGTAGTAACTTGGTTAACTGACTACAGTAACTTAGTCAAACAATAGTAGTAACTTGGTTAACTGACTACAGTAACTTAGTCAAACAATAGTAGTAATTTGGTTAATGGACCACAATAACTTAGTCAAACAATAGTAGTAATTTGGTTAATCGACCACAATAACTTAGTCAAACAATAGTAGTAATTTGGTTAATGGACCACAATAACTTAGTCAAACAATAGTAGTAATTTGGTTAATGGACCACAATAACTTAGTCAAACAATAGTAGTAATTTGGTTAATCGACCACAATAACTTAGTCAAACAATAGTAGTAACTTGGTTAACTGACTACAATAACTTAGTCAACTAATAGTAGTAACTTGGTTAACTGACTACAGTAACTTAGTCAAATAATAGTAGTAACTTGGTTAACTGACTACAATAACTTAGTCAAATAATAGTAGTAACTTGGTTAACTGACTACAATAACTTAGTCAAATAATAGTAGTAACTTGGTTAACTGACTACAATAACTTAGTCAAATAATAGTAGTAACTTGGTTAACTGACTACAGTAACTTAGTCAAATAATAGTAGTAAATTAGTTAATCGACCACAATAACTTGACTAACCTAATGAATTAGTTAGACCTCTAATTATGATAAATAAGTAACTACTGCCAGTGATTTATACAGGAGATGAGCGGTGTTGCTGACCTCAGTGAGAAGAGCCTTGACCTGTACAACTTTGTGCCTGACCCCCAGGCCAGGTAGGCCTAGCACGGTCACAGTGCGAGTGTCTTTTGTGCAACCCAGGACAGTCCCCGTAGCTTCTTTGTGAATTTCTCCCAGTTATCAGTTTAGTTTCTGGATAAGGTCGGCAGCCCAAGCCTCTAGTCGACCACTGCTATCACCAATGTCTGCATTAGCTGTGCAAGTATCCACTGCTATCACCAATGTCTGCATTAGCCGTGCAACTATCCACTGCTATAACCAATGTCTGCATTAAATGTGAAGTATCCACTGCTATCACCAATGTCTGCATTATCTGTGCAAGTATCCAGTGCTATCACCAATGTCTGCATTAGCTGTGGAAGTATCCAGTGCTATCACCAATGTCTGCATTAGCTGTGGAAGTATCCACTGCTATCACCAATGTCTGCATTATCTGTGCAAGTATCCACTGCTATCACCAATGTCTGCATTAGCTGTGGAAGTACCCAGTGCTATCATCAGTGTCTGCATTAGCTGTGGAAGTATCCACTGTTATCACCAGCGTCTGCATTAGCCGTACAAGTATCCACTGCTATCACCAGCGTCTGCATTAGCCGTACAAGTATCCACTGTTATCACCAGCGTCTGCATTAGCCGTACAAGTATCCACTGCTATCACCGATGTTTGCATTAGCCGTACAAGTATCCACTGCTATCACCAGCGTCTGCATTAGCCGTACAAGTATCCACTGTTATCACCGATGTTTGCATTAGCCGTACAAGTATCCACTGCTATCACCGATGTTTGCATTAGCCGTACAAGTATCCACTGCTATCACCAGCGTCTGCATTAGCCGTACAAGTATCCACTGCTATCACCGATGTTTGCATTAGCTGTACAAGTATCCACTGCTATCACCAATGTCTGCATTAGCCGTACAAGTATCCACTGCTATCACCAATGTCTGCATTAGCCGTACAAGTATCCACTGCTATCACCAATGTCTGCATTAGCTGTACAAGTATCCACTGCTATCACCAATGTCTGCATTAGCTGTACAAGTATCCACTGCTATCACCAATGTCTGCATTAGTCGTACAAGTATCCACTGTTGGATTTCTCACTTAGCAAATGCCTTAATGACACTAATCCTTTTCGTGCTAGTTGTGTGACACTGTCAGTGTGTCGGCGCAGGACAACCATCAATCAAACGTTATACCCAAGTAATTTAGGTCGTGGACTCTCATAACTTGCATCTTATTGCAGTAGATTGCTGACATGTATCAGTTAGGAAGAAGAAGAAGGTTGAAAGTGGAAGGAATGGACTGCAGGAACCAATATAAAGACACAGCAAGAGATGGCTAAGCGAAAACCATGACTTACCCATTGACAGAGCGAAACAAATCGTATTTCAGCATTTGTTATTTTACAGTCTTTGTTCATTCTTTTTCATTTCTTACCATCCTCACAGTCTTCAGTTACAGATAGTCTTCTATAATCAGGCTATCACTCAGGTTCCTATTCTCTCACATGTCTCTTGTACCTAATCACTCAGGTTCCCATTCTCTCACATGTCTTGTACCTAATCACTCAAGTTCCCATTCTCTCATTTGTCTCTTGTACCTAATCACTCAGGTTCCCATTCTCTCACATGTCTCTTGTACCTACTCACTCAGGTTCCCATTCTGTCACATGTCTCTCTTGTTCCCAGTTACTGCATGTTTTATTAGATAAGGCTGAGTTTGTTTCTCTCTAATTCCTTTCTTTCTTGTGTTTCTGTTTTCCACAACTTTGATTTTCTTTCGGTCTACACGTTTCAGAGCGTTTTTTTCTCCTGTAAGAATTCGTCAGAGACAGTTCGTCGATGACCTGTCAGAAACCTTTGCGATATCATTGGTTAAGTTCTCATCAGATCTTTATGATCTAGCAAAGTGTCTTACAGAGATTGCCCGCACTTGATAAATGAGTTTGATAATTCCTGATTTAGGAGCATCTCTGAAGGGCAGGCAGGCTAGATCACCAGATGTCAACAAGGAGGATGGAGGGTAGAAGAGACAGAGGTTGACAGAGAGAAAAGTTGTTTGATGGTTTAGTATCTTGGCACGGGAATTGCTCAGTAACAAACCTATTGAAATGCACTAGGGATCTAGAGTTATGGAAGGAAATGATATCATATGTCTGATAGCAGGGACCTTGAAAATATGATGACTCTTCTCTCTCTCTTTCTCTCTCTCTCTCTCTTTCTCTCTCTCTCTCTCTCTCTGTCTGTCTGTCTGTCTCTCTCTGTGTGTTATTCAGTCTCTCTATTTTGTTAAATGTGTGGTGGTAGAGGAAAAGATGTGAATATCCGTGACTACTATTGGAAATGTCAGTGATATTATTACTGAGTGCCAGAAATCAGCAGCTGGAGTCTTGTGTAGCTGGAAGCCAAACTGCTGCTGTAAGAAATCAGCAGCTGGAGTCTTGTGTAGCTGGAAGCCAAACTGCTGCTGTAAGAAATCAGCAGCTGGAGTCTTGTGTAGCTGGAAGCCAAACTGCTGCTGTAAGAAATCAGCAGCTGGAGTCTTGTGTAGCTGGAAGCCAAACTGCTGCTGTAAGAAATCAGCAGCTGGAGTCTTGTGTAGCTGGAAGCCAAACTGCTGCTGTAAGAAATCAGCAGCTGGAGTCTTGTGTAGCTGGAAGCCAAACTGCTGCTGTAAGAAATCAGCATCTTGCCCATTTAGTTCTTTCAACACGGTGTACTTGTGTAGTCTCTATTTTTATGTTTCATACACGTCCCATGATGTCTTTGTTGTTGATAAAAGATTCTGCTGCTGTGTTGTGTTGTATTGTGTCTTCACAGACTTTTACTGAGTGTTGTGTTTTGTCTTAACGGACATTTTACCCAATGTTTTGTTGTCTTCACAGACTTTTACCCCGTGTTGTGTCTTCAAAGACTTTACCCTGTTTTGTGTTATGTTTCCACAGACTTTTGACCTGTGTTGTGTTATGTTTTCACAGACTTTTGACCTGTGTTGTGTTATGTTTTCACAGACTTTTGACCTGTGTTGTGTTATGTTTTCACAGACTTTTGACCTGTTTTGTGTTATGTTTTCACAGACTTTTGACCTGTGTTGTGTTATGTTTTCACAGACTTTTGACCTGTGTTGTGTTATGTTTTCACAGACTTTTGACCTGTGTTGTGTTATGATTTCACAGACTTTTACCTCGTGTTGTGTCTTCACAGACTTTACCCTGAGTTGTGTTCTGTTTTCACAGACTTTTTCCCTGGGTTGTGTTGTGTCTTCATAGACTTTTATCCTCTGCTGCGTTTTGTCTTTACACACATTTTACCTTGTGTTGTGTTGTGTCTTCATACATTTTTACCCTTGCTGTGTAATGGTTTCACAGACATTTACCAATGTTGTGTTTTGTCTTCACAGACTTTTAGCCCTGTGTTGTGTTGTGTCTTCACAAACATTTTACCTATGTTTTTATTTGCAGACTTTTACCCTGTGTTGTTTTGTGTTTCACAGACCTTTACTTTGTGTTGTGTTAGGTTGTGTCTTCACACACTTTTACCCTTTCTGTGCTGCGTTTTCATAGTCATTTTAATGTGTGTTGTGTTGTGTCTACACACACTTTTGCCCTGTGTTGTGTTGTGTCTACACACACTTTTGCCCTGTGTTGTGTTGTGTCTACACACACTTTTGCCCTGTATTGTGTTTTCACAGATTTTTACTCTTTGCTGTGTTGTATTGTGATTATATAACTATATACATGATCAGATTATATAATTGTATAAATTGTCAGATGATATAACTATATACATGGTCAGATTACACAACTCTATAATTAGTCAGATTATCCAACCCTGTACATGGTCAGATTATATAACTCTATACATGGTCAGATTATATAACTATATACATGGTCAGATTATATAACTCTATACATGGTCAGATTATATAACTCTATACATGGTCAGATTATATAACTCTATACATGGTCAGATTATATAACTCTGTACATGGTCAGATTATATAACTCTATACATGGTCAGATTATATAACTCTATACATGGTCAGATTATATAACTCTATACATGGTCAGATTATATAACTCTATACATGGTCAGATTATATAACTCTATACATGGTCAGATTATATAACTCTGTACATGGTCAGATTATATAACTCTATACATGGTCAGATTATATAACTCTATACATGGTCAGATTATATAACTCTATACATGGTCAGATTATATAACTCTATACATGGTCAGATTATATAACTCTATACATGGTCAGATTATATAACTCTATACATGGTCAGATTATATAACTCTATACATGGTCAGATTATATAACTCTATACATGGTCAGATTATATAACTCTATACATGGTCAGATTATATAGCTTTATACTTCTTCAGACTATACAGCTCTATACATGGTCCTATTATTCAGCTCTTTCAGTGGTCAAATTATACAACTTTATACATGGCCTGATTATATAACTCTTTACATTGTCAGATTATTTAACTCTATACATGGTCAGGCTTTCACCCTGTGTTGTATTATATTGTTTTCACACACTTCTACCCTTTGCTGTGCTGTGTTTTCACAGACATTTTACCTAGTGTTGTGTGTGTGTTTTTTTGCAGACATTTACCCTGCTTTGACTTATGTCTTCACAGACCTTTATCCTTAATTGAGTTGTATCTTCACACGATTTTACCCTGTGGTGTATTATGTCTTCACAGACTTTTATCCTGTGTTTTGTGGAGTCATCACAGCCTTAGAGTTAAATCTCCAAGTGCACTAACTTTTATTTTCTACAAAACGTGGGGACTAAACATTTGTATGAAATGTTCTTTTGTACTGATGTGACACGTTTTGGCTGGGTGATGATGATGATGATGATGACGATGACGATGATGTTAGAAACTATTTAATTTCCTCGTCGATAAATCTTCACTAGCGGACATCTTCACTTCAACCACCCACTATATGCACTTTCTTAGATTTAACCGTACACATTAAAACCTTACACGTTAAAACCTTAAGTGTGAAAACTTTACACGTAAAAACAAAACTTACAAATGAAAACCTTCCACGCGAAAATCATACATATTAAAACCTTGTGTATGAAAACCTTATATGCTAAAACCTTATGTAATAAAACCGTATATGTGAAAACCTTACACGTAGAAATCTTACACTTGAAAATCATACATATTAAAACCTTACATATGTAAACCAAAGTCCAAAGGCTAGCGGAGAGTCCCTACACAAACCGCCAGAAGGCAACGGGAAATCACTATTTTAGCTCCCAAGAACAATTATGCTTATTCAGAGTAATAGATTTGTCATGAACGAAGTTAATGGATGTTCCTATGGAACAGCCTCGTCCCGTAGGGCAGCTCACGAGCCACAGGTGAGGCCAGATCGTCATCAAGCTACTGGTGGCAAAACTAACAAGTTCAATATACAACATGGAATGTTAGAACTTTATTCCAGGCTGGAAAATTAGAAAATGTAAAGAGAGAAATGGAAAGGATGAAGATCAACATATTAGGAATGAGTAAAATGAGATGGACAGATGCAAGGAAGATAAACTCTGATAAATATACAATAATATATTCAGGAAGTGAGAAACATGAACTAGGAGTAGGATTAATATTTAACGAACAAACATCAAGACAATTGTAAGATATTTGAATATCTTGGACCGAGTCTGCTAGCCCAACCGAAAGGACGACCAATATACATAAATATTATACAGGTGTATGCTCCAACATCTGAAAGTTCTGAAGAAGATGTTCAGCTATTTTATAATGACACAGAGACAGCCCTAAAACACATAAAGTCACATGAAGTTACTATAGTCATGGGAGATTTTAATGCCAAAGTTGGTAAAGGAAGAACCTCAGACATCGTTGGTGACTATGGACTTTGGTAGAGGAATGACAGAGGTAGTAAATTAATTGAATGGGCAAGAATACACATATGTTGGTCACTTGATGAGAAGAAATGATCAGAGAATCCCAAAACAAGCTATCAAGTGGAACACAACAGGCCGAAGAAAAAGGGGCAGACCGCGTGAAACTCTGAAGAGGACATTATTAAGAGAGGCCAAGTTAACAGGCATAAAATCCTTTGTTGAGGTTGAAAGACTCGCTGAAGACAGGAAAAATTGGCGAACTACTTTGCGAGCCCTATGTGACGTCTAACGGCACGGGAAGGATATAAGATATAAGATAAGAAGAATACACAGCATGGTTGTAGGAAACACCTGGTTTAAACAACATCCTCGAAGACTGGCAACGTGGTGCAGCCCAGACAAAAATACTTTTAACCAGACAGACTACATATAAATCAACAAACGATTCCGCAATGCATTACTGACAACAAAAACCATGCCAGGAGCTGACTGCAATAGTGACCATGATCCACTGTGTGGAAAAAATAGAATAGAGCTACAGAAAGCATGCAGAAAAGTAAGAAACATCAAACTGAATAAAGAGCTCCTTAAGAATAACCAAGAACTGCGAGAACAATACAAAGTTATTATAACAAATAGATAAAATGCACCAGCAAAGATAAATAGTATAGATGAACAATGGGAAATGTTAAGAGATTCTATCCACCAAACTGTTAAGGAGATAATAACAGCAAAAAAAGAAGCCCCTAAAAATAAATGGATGACAGACAACATCTTAGGACTGATGGACAAGAGGAGGAGGAGTAAAAAATAACCAAGAAAAATATAGCAAGATATATAAAGAAATAAGACGCAAATGCAGAGAAGCAAAGGAAGTGTGATTAAAAAGCAGTGCAGGCAGATAGAGGACTCTCATAATAAAGACAGCAAAAACATGCACAAACGAATTAGTGAACTCACAGGCAGGAAAACAAAATATACCACAGGATGCCTGAAATCAAAAGAAGGTAAAATATTAATGGGAAAAGAAGACATTGTGGACAGGTGGACAGAGTAGATCGGTGAGCTATATAGAGGAGAAAGACCAGAATTAACACCAGATACTGAAAACTGTGATGGACCACCAATACTTGAAGATGAAATTATAGATGCCATCAAACATATGAAGAGAGGAATAGCAACTGGGCCTGAAAATATAACATTAGAAGGAGTAGAGGCATTAGAGGAGACAGGAATAAAAATAATAACCAATTTACTGAATTATATTTACAACAGTGGTTATATTCCCAGTGACTTGCTTAAATCCACGTTTATAGCATTACCAAAAAAAACCAGGTGCAAAGGAATGTGATGACCACCGGACTATTAGCCTCTCATGTCACAATACACTACTTCTGAGAATCATTATGAGAAGAGCAAGGAAAAAGATAAAAATGGAAATAGCAGATGAACAGTTTGGATTTGTTGAAGGAAAGGGAACACACAATGCCATCTATGCTTTACGAACACTAACAGAAAGAGCTTTAGAAGTACAGAAAGATATCTACTTATGCTTCATTGATTACACCAAGGCATTCGACAAGGTGAAACATAATGAAATTATTAAAATGCTTGAAGATATCAATATAGACAGCAAAAACCTGAGGATTGTAAAA